>JAFEMH010005569.1:0-70000 GCA_022495995.1 Adenophora triphylla var. japonica | reverse complement strand
ACCACGGTGCAAGTACTCTAAACCTCGAGCAATGCCTATTGCAATTTGATACAATTTTTCCCACCCTAATTGGCGATCCTTCAATGAATTTCCTTTGTTGTATATGAATTTCTCAAGGGAACCATTAGGCATGAACTCATAGACAAGAGCTCTTTTATGACCCTCAAAACAGAATCCTAGAAAACTGACAATGTTAACATGGGAAGTCCTACTGATACTTGCGACCTCATTAATGAAATCTTCGCCATTGCCTTTGGATCCGTTCAAGATCTTCACTGCCACAAGATTACCATTGTCTAACCTTCCTTTGTATACCTGACCATATCCTCCTTGACCTAGTTTTGATTTGAAGGAGTTTGTCATCTTCTTAACATCTGAATACGAGTACCTTTTGGGAGCGAGAGACCCGTAATTCTTAAGAAAGTTCTCTACATTTTGATACTTCTCTGCCTTCTTCCACGGTAAAGCCATGTACTTGGCCAATGTGGACTTAAATATGGTGCAAACAGTAATTACCAAAACTACAATTCCAACTGTCACCGCCACTGCAACAAGGGAGAAAATTTAGACTAGGTCCAGTGTAAGAAGACACGGGCTAGTTTGAAGAGTGCTATCTTCTTGTGTAATCTCATGAAATACAGTTGCTTCACTACTGTAAGAAAACACAGTGTTAAGATTGAAGGTTTTTCAAGTAAAGCTCTAGGACACTACACTACCTCTGTGTAGCAAAATTGATCATGCATGGTAAATGTTAAGATACGCATTTTCTCAAGTAGTTGTGGTTTCGATTATTAAGTACTAGTACACGGGTGTTTTTTTTTTTTTTAAATTTTTTTTTTAAGGGCAAAATGGGAAAGGGACAAATGTATGAGGGCAAATTGAGAAATTCGCCGCTTGGCACTATTTATAGTACTATAGCACCCCTTCCCTCATTTATACTATAGATAATTGGAGGAGGATATTACCTGGGACAATAATAACCTTCTTATTCCTTGTTTCTGCAGTCAGAGAAGAAGAAAGTCAGTAATGCAATATTGAACAGGTTATATGAGAATTGACCGAATGGAATTGAAACCCTAGATAATTGCTCAACGGAAAATCTTTTCATTAATAAAAAACAAAGTCTAAATTCGTATTACAACTTTAGGCCTATTTTATAGTGCCCATAAAACTTGAAAAACACTCCTAAACCTTCTAGAATTACTCCTAACCTATATGGTAACTTAATATGACTCAAAAACTAGTAAATCAACTCAAAATCTACTCTAAAACCATCTCTAATCAACCTATTAAAAATAATGACAAAAATAAGAAATAAAATAAAAACTAAAACAAATTAAATCCTAAAATACTAATTAAAATACAAAGATAATTAATATATTTGACTGGGTCAAATATCCGTCCTACATCAGTCAGTTAGACATGAAAAAGATTGCAGTAATGTTTAAACTTTAAAATGGTCAAGATTTATGTATAGTATTAAATAGAAGTTTGAAAAATTTACCGATGGGAGAATTTTAATGACAGGTTCCAGATCCATGATTGCAATGAAGGATTTATGAACTTCACGAAAAGAAAATTGGACACTCATTTAGGGGGAAGGTTTTCAGAAGAATGGACACTCGTTTAGAGAAGGGAGTAGTTCTTAAATTTCCGGAAATTTTCTATTGACTAACCATCCTCAACATATCTTTATAATCATAAACTCCATTACCACTCCTCTCATGTTTTTGTGTCTCTGTGCAGAGGCGCACTAAGAGTTATCTATATCAACCTTGGGAGGAGGAGTTTTAAATTCTAAGATGTATGGATAAGTAATATCATGATAATAAACTTTAAGCAATAATCCTTTCAATGCAGATCAGCAACTAAATCCCGAAACGGCCAACATTGCAGACAATCTAAGACCAACATTTTAATAGCCAGTATACTCCCTCCGTCCCACCAAAACTGATACCAAATTTTTGGGCACGCGGATTAAGGAAAAGTAAGGGAGAGAAAAAGTGAAAGAAAATGTTGTGAGTATGAAGAATTAAATAGGAGAGAGAATGAGTGTGAGAAATAGTTAGGAAAGAGAATGTTGTGAGTGTAAAAGTGAAATAGGAGAGAGACTGAGTGGGGTAAATAGTAAAGATTCCATTTCATTTTGGGAAGTATCAGTTTGACTGGAACGGATCAAAAAGAAAATAAGTATCAGTTTTGATGGGACGGAGGGAGTATATTAGATGCTTGACCCAATGGCCCAATGCAACGAGTTCAAGACCATTTGAACCATTTAGGAGAAGATAAGAATAGATTATACTAGACATGTCCAAATAGAATCGGGAACCAACGGAATCGATGGATAGAACCGAAATCGGGAATCGGTGAGAATCGGGAATCGTCGGAATCGAGAACCGAACGTAACCGGGAACCGGATTGAAACGGTTCGAATACGAATCCACCATATTGAGAACTGAGGAACCGAGAACCGGCGGATCCGGAACCGGGAACCGGCGGTTCCGGAACCGGGAACCGGCGATTGATCAAGGCAAGTTAAATGTAATATTTAGCATTTTTTAGTATTTGTACTTGTAGTGTAGTGTTGTTTTATTTAAATTAGACTAGAATTTAGATAAATGTTGTAATATTTAGCGTCTTTACTGTCTTAAGAGGTTTGAATTTTAAAAAAAAAAAAGTTAGATAGTGATGAAACCGGTGGAACCGTTGGAACCAGAACGGGAACCGGCGGATAGAATCGGGAATCGGGAACCGGATTAATATGGTTCGAATACGGTTCCGGCTATTTGGGAACCGGAAACCGGCGATTCCGAAACCGGGAACCGGAACCGTTTGGACATGTCTAGATTATACTATACTCCCTCCGTCCCGCCGATCTTAGGAAATTTTTAAATGGCACGGGGATTAAGGAAAAAGTAAATATTGTGAGTGTAATAGTAAAATAGGAGAGAGAATGAGTGGAGGGAATAGTAAATTATAATGGTGTTGTGAGTATTAAAATAATGTAGGAGAGAGAATGAGTGGAGGAAATAGTGATAAAAACTTTCCATTTTGGAAATTCTTAAGATTGGTGGGACGCCCAAAATGGAAAGCTTTCTTAAGATCTGCGGAACGGAGGGAGTACATATATTTGAATGAGAGGGAGAGAGAGAGGGAGAGAGAGAGAGAGAGAGAGGGGGAACTTACCGGCTATGCAGCGGAAAGCATGAGGCCTATCTGGGCAGAAACATCTAAAATAGAAATTACTTTGATTAAATCCACACCGCCCACCACTCTCCAAACAAATACTGCAATCTCCAGCCGTCCATTTCATCAAGAACCCCTTCCTCAACAACTCCTCATAATAACTCCATGATCCATTTCCAATTCCATCGCTGCCGCCGCCATCCAATTCCACCGGCGCCACCACATTCTCCCCACACTCCTCCTTCCCCAACCCCAAATTCACATCACTCTCAAGCATAACCAACCCCTCACCACCACCACCGCCGCCGCCACAACCCACACCATATCCCCTCAACCTCAAATCCAATTCCTGCTTGCAATCCGATAAGAATACCAAATTCGTCGAATAATTTCCCATTCTAAAAACAGAATTCCTCTCCAGTGTCACATTCCGAATCAACGGAAAACACCCATTTTCCGAATTATTTAACACGGCGGCGGCGTTGCTTACGCGGATTGATTGGTTGCCGTAGTGAATCTGTTGAACTACATAGTCGTTATCGGGTATGTGAAGTAGTGGGAAGCCATTAGAGGTACAATTGAGCTCAAATCCAGGGTACCCACAATAGGATTCTTGTTGGCCATGGATGTAAAATGGGTAGCTAATATTATGCCCATTTCCGCAGTCTTTGGGTACACAGGCCTCATAGTAGGGATCAATACAAAAAGAATTCTCAGATAGAAGGAAAAATGTGAAAATATAAAGGTGCAAGTGTGCTAGAATGATGGTTATCATCTTTTGGTTCATTTGAAGCAGAGATGAAAAAATGAGTTGTTGGTCTGATCTCCATTTACATTGATAAATATCCCAACTTATGGTCCACGTTACTCAAGTATTCACTACGAGAAAAAGGTAGATTAGTTAGTGGCACTATGTTAATAAATGATACTATTATGTCTATAAAGTATCATTTGAGATATATTGACATTAGACCATACAAATTTAATGTGATTTGGCAATTAAACGACACTATATATCTAATTTGTTGAAATTATGTAACATCCAAGTGCAACAAACCCTGCACATTCTCACTGCATCATCACTCAAAATCCCTACCTGAACCATAGGAAAAATCCTCAAAAAAACTCCTTGTTAGAGTGGTATTGATTGGTTTAGAGCTATATGTATTCTTGACAGCCTTGACCTCTTTAAGCATTTTCATGTCGAGAATAACACCTTTGATAGCAATATATATTTCAGAAAACACATAAAAATTGGGCATTTTATTTGAAATTAAATGGTGCATATTTAAGCAGATGAGAAGCATGATTCTTACATATTTTTCTCTTACAACATTATAGGAATCTCTATGACTCTAAACTCTGCTTCTGCAACCTGGTTGTGCCCTTCTTGTCTAATAATTTCTCTTCTCTTGAAGCAATTGATGAACTAGGAGCATCATAGCATGTTATGATCATCAATGGTTACGTGTCGATCAACGAGATTTTGAATACCAACTATAATATAGTGATTGCATTCATCTAACAATGTCACCACATAATCTTTAAGCTTTTCGACAAATACTTGTCAAATTAGAAGTCAAAATGTGCTTAAGCATTGTGCAGTCAGAAAAGCGCACCCGACCAAAACTGCCATAACTCACTGTACGTACCATATTTTTGAGAACCTATTTTTTTGTCGGAGAGTAGAGTCACGGATTTTTCGAAGCATATATTTTCCACCATCTAGATCCTTCCTAGTCAAAACAGTTAATTCAGCAAAGTAGACTGAATCTCTTTCAAAATGTGCTGAAGCATTGTTCGGTTAGAAAAGCGCACCTTGACCAAAACTGCCAAAACTTAGTGTACGAACCATATTTTTCAGAACCGATTATTTTTCTAGAAAGTAGACTCGCATATATTTCCAAGCATATATTTTATACCTTCTAGATTCTTCCGAGTCAAAACAGTTAATTAAGCAAAGTAGACTGAAATTTTTGACTGCAGATTCTGCAACACCTTGTGTTTTTCTGTTTTGCTTGTTTATTGGCAGCAAACTCTTGTTTTTGATATTATTATAATTTATTTTGATGAAATTAAGTAATATATCTGTACAATTTATACTTTCTATTTGTACAATTAATCCCTTTATCTAGGTTATGGATAAGAGTTGGATGAACAAATCTTGACCGAGTAATGAATATGATCAAGGAGTGCATGCATTTCTTGATTTTGCAATCATTCATGCTGGTAATGAGCAGACAAATGTGTACCCATGTGTGAACTGTAAACTCATGATCCCTGTTACGCGTGAGGTTGCATATGAGCATTTGATTTGTGATGGATTTGTTGTGGGTTATACTAAATGGGAACTACATGGAGAAGGTCCCTCATGTGCCTCACCACATATCAAGGCTAATGGTCATAATAATCCAGATATGGACATTGATATTCATGGTCTATTACATGATGCATTTGGTATGGGGGAGATGTCAGAGAAGATGACACTCATGCACATCAGCATGGGGAAGATATACCGAATCCAGAAGCTCAAAATTTTTATAAACTAATAGAGGACTCGGAGAAAGAACTTTACCCAAGTTGTAAGAACTACACAATGCTTTCATTTGTAGTGAGGTTATACCACATCAAGTGCCTTGGTGGAATCTCTGAAAATCTTGAATTACAGAATTGCAAAAGGCTCTGAGTGTAAGTACATCATCCCTTAACTATACTGGTGACATTATTGGCAGTGCCCTGGAGATAATTTTTTTACTAAAATCCTTTAATCTTTGATACTCACTTTTTTTTATTAGTCTAATAGTTGATATTTGAAACCTAAACATTTCAGATTAAAATATTGTCATACAATTATCTTTAACTTTAGTTTTAAAATATAAATGAAATTTTACATAAGAGAGAAGAAACAATTCCTCGTAGTAGGGAGGTTTCAGATGACTTTAATCTTCTTGAGCAATCACATGGTGCGAATTGTGGTTCTACTGCACGTCATAAACATGTAATATTCTACTCATAAACACGTCATAGTGTATCCCCCCTAAATAAATAAACATGATACCCAAAAAATTGAAGACTTCAAACCACGGGCGGGCTGGACCGGGCCCACGGGCTGGGCTCGATTTTGACAGCTCTTTAGTTAGGGGTTTGAAGTCTTCAATTTTTTGGGTATCATGTTTATTTATTTAGGGGGGATAATCTGTGTTCCCCTTTTTCTATGTCCTCTATACTAGAGTTATGTGATCTGTTAGCATGTATTAAGATTATTATGTTTGATTACCATCATGATTTCTCAAAAGAATTGGACTCCTTAGTTTATGATTTTTGAGATGGTGTTTTAATAGTTTTACATACTTACTCACTTACAGTAAGGTAGTAAAATAATCAAATATTTTTTAACTTTGGATTGGCCCGTAGGCCCGAAGGCCCGTAGGCCCGATGGCTACATGGGCCGGGCTTGGATTTTACTAGGCCCGCCAATGTTTAGACCCGGCCCGACCCGTCATTAAGCGAAGCCCGATGGACTTGGGCCGGGCTGATCCGGCCCGGCCCGTTTGACAGCTCTAACTCTAACAACTCTAGTCTTTAAGTCCCGTATGCTTGAATTATTTATGTTTATGTGTTATATGTGCAGGCTTCACCGGATAAATATGCTCGACTTCAAATGATTGATCGTGTCTACACAGCTTAATAGTTAGGACATTTTATTTTTCTTTTTTAGGATGCATTGGAGATTCATGAACAATGCTTATTTTTTCATTATCACTCGTTGACATTTTCTCATTTTCTTGCAATTTTACTGACTCAATAAAAATTATTTGTACTCGATATTTTGTTTTGTTATTATTATCATTTATTATTTCCACTATTGCACTTTAAAATTGGTGATCTTTGATGAAAATTTATATAATTTGGAAATAAAAGATACTCCCTCCGTCCCACTTTAATTGGTCCACTTTTCTTTTTGGAATGTCCCACTTCAATTGATCCATTTCATAAATGAAAAGTTTTCCATATATTTATACTCTTATCATCTTCACATATTTACAAAAAAATCAATCATTAACTTACTGTTCCTCCCACTCATTCTCTCTCCTATTAAATATTTTTAACTTTTACATTTTCTCTCATATTCCCTACCACACATTTAACTTTTACATTCTCTCTTCTCTAATTTCTACCCACTTTATTCATTTTCCTTAAAAACCGTGAAATTCACCCCGGGACCAATTGAAGTGGGACGGAGGGAGTATAATATTATCTTTTATAATAGTTTTTATTTTGTAAATGAAAAACAAATTGTGACACTATTTATTGTCATAAACAGCTTGTGTTGGACAATTGTGTAGGCTTATCAAGAACTTAACTAGAAACTTAACAGAAAAAGATAACGGAGATTGGTAACAAAAGAATTCAAGTCGAGTCTTGTATTTAATACAATCTCCGTAAGAAGTTATTGCCCCGCACAGGTGCTTACGGTTTATATGGCAATCTTCTAGTAAGATAAAACGACTTATAAGTAAATGATAGGAGCACTCCAAATCAAATACTCTAGCGAACAACACAATGTTGGAACTTTGGACTTTGAAGGATTTAATGCAACAATATGCAATGATTTGGGTATGTTAATCTATCTTACTAGAGGGTAGGAAGGGTCAAAATACTGTATATGTTAATTGAAATTCGGAGGAGGAGGTATATATAGAGAGCCAAGGGGTTTGTGTCTTTTCCCACGAAGAGACACAACTTTCTGTTTGAAATAGTGCCTGTTCAGGATCTGCTCGGCCGAGTCAAGGAACTCGCTCGGCCGAGCACCAGGCTGCACGGCCGAGTCAAGAGACTTGCACGGCCGTGCAAATCATATCGCTCGCCGAGCATAAGCCTCGCCCGAGCAAACTTATCCAGAGACTTTGGCCAATTTATGTGCTCTGCTCGGCCGAGTCAAGGACTCTGCTCAGCCGAGCACATCAAACAAAACTAAACACCCTTTAATTAACTCTCGTTAAGTTACAAAAGACCATTGTCATTAATTCTCATTCACCCTAAATGGTTTTGAGACATTAAATGAGTTTAATAATCTACAACAAATGTAGAATACATTTTGTAACTAGTTCCGTTAACATATAACGAACTTCCGTTAGAAATCTAGGTCAACGTTAAGTCAAACTTAACTTTCCGTTACCCATTTCCAACAATCCCCCACATGAATGACAATTAATGCATGAATGCAATTTCGTCCAAAGTTCAGGCGAACTATTATTACATCGGAATAGATAGCTTGTGGCCTTGAATCTTCCCTAGTGAAATATTATCGGATATACTAGCCATTTGGTAGCGAGTCGCTTTGAACCAAATGACTCGGATGTATACCAAGACAATAATACTCACATAATAATAGCTCTAACAATTGTTGTTCTCACGTTTTTGTCCATTTTGGCCCTGGACCGTATCTCATTCATAAGCGTTCATTTAGAGGCGGCCTTATTACCTCTCACTTATATAGGTGATTCATTCTATAAGGAGTATCATGCACTACTCCACCCGTAGGTATAGAAATCATTAAAAGTTTTCTCAACTTATCCTTACCACTGCTGCATGTGCTTGTACTTGGATGTTCTGGGAATGAGTATTCAACATCTCCAGGTTAATAAACTGAGTTGTTGTTTCCAAGTAACTCTACTAGAACTTATAACTTGGTTGTCTCATTGAACCAAGGGCCTGGGATCTCCATTTTTCAAGGTTGAGTGTCCGCTATAAGTTCTTTTGTTGTGGGTTTTAAACCCATTCCCCTTAACAGTTTATACAGTTGATCTTGATTAATACCTTTGGTAAACGGATCCGCTAAGTTATCACATGACTTTACATAATCAATAGTGATAACGCCATTCTTGATCAACTGTTTAATGGTATTGTGTCTACGACGAATATGTCTAGACTTACCATGATGTTCTACATCTTTTCCTATTTCTCATTGTCGTCACAATGCCTTAGGTTATGTAGACACAAACTTATTCCACAAAGGAATATCTTCCAAGACCATTCAACTTACATAGGAATTGTAACCTTTAATCATAAGTATATCTTCAAGTACACCAAGTACTATGATTATACTATTCCGGTGATTGATTACAATTACAATTAGACCTTGAGTCTATCTAGAATGATCAGTCCCTTCGAGTGATCAAATTCTTCTATCGGTCAGTTTCTTCAAGTGGTTATTATTCAGATCGTTTCGACTTCCCAAGTATTCAGGTATCTCTAAGTGGTTTGACCTCCTTAGAGTCTACCTTTCAGGAATCTACTTTACCGGAGATTACCTCTCAAGATTCTACCTTACTAGAGTACACCTCTCAAGAATCTATTTGAACTTTCGAAGTACTGTTTCAAGATAATGGGATTTTGATAGGACTATTCCTTCTGATGTTATAGAAATCTTTATTTCTAATATGACATCGGACATCGGCTAATCCCATATCTTTCATGTCAAAGTTCTTCTTTAACATGTCTTTGGTATTCATGATCAATTCATGACTACCATTGTTATCCACGTAAGGACAGACTATTAACAAATGATTCAGATGTTCCTTTAATGTATGTAGACACATTTGTCACATTTATTAATCTTGAATCCATTTGATAACATAGTTCTATCGAACTTCTCATCCCATCGTTTAGTTGCTTGTTTTAGTCCATATGAATACACAAGTAGATCCCGACACGGTTGTGTGCGACATAGAACGCTCTGTTGTGTCAATGGGATAATCTTGCATAAATCATCATGTCCTTTTGACAACTATCCCGGCTTTATACTTATCAATGCATCCATAAGCTTTATACTTTCTTTTGAGAATCCAATTGCAACCTAATGGTTTGCAACTTGGAGGGAGATCTACCAATTCCCAAGTATTATTAAGCATTATGAATTTTTATCTCACTGTTAATAGCCTCTTTCCAGAACGAACTATCCGGACCAGATAACGCTTCCTTAACAGTTGCTGATTCGTTTTCCAACATAAATGATAGAAAATCAGGACCAAAAGACTTTTCCACACTTGCCCTTTTACTACGTCTAGGTCCTTCATCTTCCACTTGAGATGGACCGTTTGTAGTCTAATATTTGAAGGTTTCATCCTTGGTACATCTAGTTTTTGCAACCCAACGGTTTTGCATAAGGAAGATCAACCATCTTCCTAGTAGAGTAGGATGAATTTGTCCTTCAACTGTATCTTGTTTTCTTCTTCTTATTAAGAAAATCACTTACAGTTTCTATAAATTTTCTTTTATACATTTCCTATCATTTCAAGGAAGTATATTCTTTAAAGAATATAACGTGTCTTGCTTAAGTATTTCTACTTTAGCCAAATACCCCCACATTTGAGGTATTTATAAAACGGCTTATGAATATTTCATAATTCGTCATCATTGAATATTTCCTTTCTAAGGATCCATTTGTAACCCAATGGTTAGCATTATGGAGGAAGATCAAATAACTTCCAAATATATAATGATCCATTCTTTTAACTGTTAACATTTTAACAGTTTCTGTTAATAATAGAAGTTCATATCAAATAGAACTTATGTATTTAGCTTGTACCCCCACACTTGATGTGTACCTCCACATATCAAATATTTTATGAATATCCTAATTCATATTTAATATTTTCCTTTTATGTGAAGTCATTTAATTGTAATAACCATGTTATCTACAATGTATTTCATCTCCTTGAGATGAACCGACGACATAGTCATAACTATGTTTTAAGTGAGGTCTCTTCAACCATTTTCCTTGGTTGAATAATACTGCATTGCCAATGGAAACGTAATCCATGGTTTTTGGGTCCTATCTTAACCTCTTTAGGTTTAGATATTTCTACCTTTGCTAGGTATACCCACATAAGACGGAACTTATCAATAAGGAGTTCACCATCTCCTTAAAAGTTCTATCTTCCTTTTTCAATTGATTTGAGTGTGTAAGAAGCATTCGTTTGATAAATAAGTGTCAGCGTCCCAACAATTATTTTTCAAACGGTACTACATACTAACCACCTCTATCACTTCGAAACTCTTAATTGTTCATTAAGATGAATCACAAACTCATTCTTTATTACTTAACCTCTTAAGGTTTCATCTTTACTATTTCAAAAGATGTACTTTGCATTATCGAGTTCAAATATCAATAGAAGTAATGAAGAACTGATTTCCACAAAGAAATCACATTTGGTTTGCGAATTAAACTTCATCTTAGGTAGTAATTTTAAATTCACTAGTCGACGGAATGAATTTAAATTTACAAGACCTAAATGAACAAGTCATAACACAAGCCAAGTAGGAAATAAAAACTGATATTTTATTCTTCGCTCTTAGGCGGATTACATTCAGATCAAGGTACCCTTTTCTAATGTAATACAATGACCACATTTGGTCAATTCAATCTTATGCCCCTAGGCTAAGTTGATCAAAGTCCAATGGAACATATCGATCTTCAGTCACATTGGCTTGAAGAGGGTTTCCATCTTGGTTGTTGATTCTAGGATGTCGACATTCCCTAGCCATATGCCCGGGTTTGCCGCAATTAAAACAACTACCTTTAACCTTTTTGGCGGTTCTCTTCACTTTCCCGGTGTTCTTTCTCTTGTTTCCGGTACTTCTTTCCACCAAGTTCACTTGCGGTCTTTTAGTCACAATACACATAGTATTGTGCATCTCGAGAAAGTCCCAAAGTTCTCTCGCGGTCTTTATGCCACAACACACTTTGTATTGTGCATAATCCAAGCCATTAAGAATATAATTGCGACACAAGAAATCGTTGTGATTCCATGTATCCAAATCATTCTTTGCTTTGGATTCATCCTCGTCGGATATCAATGGTGGATATTCCCAAAGAAAATGCACCAATTTTAATGTTGTCAAGTAGACTAACATTTTCTGTTGCCACCTCTTAAAGTTCATCCCGGTAAGAATACCCGGTCTTTCCGCATGTACGAACACATGAGACGGAGGGAGAGCATTAAGAGGTGCAACCCTTGAGGTTTCACCAGAAGGAGGTTTCTTACCATGAACCGAGTGACATGGTGTAGTAGCGGGTGCAACATGGTTGAATGTAGTATCACCTTGCGAATGAGGCGCCACATTCCCTTGACTTGATTCGGTGGAATCTTTCTCATTTGCCATCTTGATGATCTTGAAGAAGCGCAAATAACTTCTTACGATTGTTGGACAATTGTGTAGGCTTATCAAGAACTTAACTAGAAACTTAACAGAAAAAGATAACGGAGATTGGAAACAAAAGAATTCAAGTCGAGTCTTGTATTTAATACAATCTCCGTAAGAAGTTATTGCCCCGCACAGGTGCTTACGGTTTATATGGCAATCTTCTAGTAAGATAAAACGACTTATAAGTAAATGATAGGAGCACTCCAAATCAAATACTCTAGCGAACAACACAATGTTGGAACTTTGGACTTTGAAGGATTTAATGCAACAATATGCAATGATTTGGGTATGTTAATCTATCTTACTAGAGGGTAGGAAGGGTCAAAATACTGTATATGTTAATTGAAATTCGGAGGAGGAGGTATATATAGAGAGCCAAGGGGTTTGTGTCTTTTCCCACGAAGAGACACAACTTTCTGTTTGAAATAGTGCCTGTTCAGGATCTGCTCGCCCGAGTCAAGGAACTCGCTCGACCGAGCACCAGGCTGCACGGCCGAGTCAAGAGACTTGCACGGCCGTGCAAATCATACTGCTCGGCCGAGCAGGCATAAGCCTCGCCCGAGCAAACTTATCCAGAGACTTTGGCCAATTTATGTGCTCTGCTCGGCCGAGTCAAGGACTCTGCTCGGCCGAGCACATCAAACAAAACTAAACACCCTTTAATTAACTCTCGTTAAGTTACAAAAGACCATTGTCATTAATTCTCATTCACCCTAAATGGTTTTGAGACATTAAGTGAGTTTAATAATCTACAACAAATGTAGAATACATTTTGTAACTAGTTCCGTTAACATATAACGAACTTCCGTTAGAAATCTAGGTCAACGTTAAGTCAAACTTAACTTTCCGTTACCCATTTCCAACAGCTTGAACAGTGACATTTTCTTATATTTTGTAATATCATTAAAATTTGTTAGTGGCATTGAAAAATTACATGTTTATTTGAACAGTGTCATTTATAATGTCACTAAGCCAAAATCTTGTAAAAAATGTATTTTTTCATAAGTTTATGAAAAAACGGATTTTAAAATTACCATAAAACCCGTCGCATGCGTCTTCTTAAATTGGAAAAATCGGGGGACTTTAACTTTGATCGACGGAAGACTCCAACCTAGGTGTCACTTTCTCAAGGACCTCACCACCACCCTGCCAACCATCCTTGTTAAATCCGTCCATTGAAGTCGGAGCTGGTGTTATTCTGTCCTATTTCGGTAGAGGACGAGCATGATTATCTAGGTTTTTGAGATTAGAATTACCGGTGGTTGAGTATGAAAAGCCTAGCTTCTGATCGATTGATTCGGCGCACAAAGCTTCAACTGGACTAAACAGTGACATCAACATCTCGTATCAGATTTCTGTGCCTGTTGATTAACCTTTTGAATATTGAAGATTGATTGAAAAAGTGACACTAATATATTTTGATAGTGGCATTTATTATTAGGAATATAATATAATAATATTATATTTAAAGTATACTCCCTTCGTTTTTGATCTAAGTGCATAGTGTGACTTTTCACGTAAATTAAGGAGGGAGTATTATATTGAAAGTGTTGTGAGTGTGAAAGTAAAATAGAAGAGAGAATGAGTGGAGGGAATAGTAAATTATAATGGTGTTGTGAGTATAAAAATAATGTAGGAGAGAGAATGAGTGAAGGGAATAGTAAAGATTCATTTCCATTTTAGGAAATGTGCACGTAGGTTTGGGACGCCCAAAATGGAAATTGTGCACGTAGGTGTGGGACGGAGGGAGTATATTGTTATATATAGATTAGAAAACTTAATTTTTATATTAGATTAATTAATTTTTATATTAGATTAGGAAAGATTGTATAGATCTAGAAACCTATTAGGAGATTACCTCCTCCATTGTAACCCTATAAATATGTACCTCTAATATCATAATTAATTGAGTCATTCAATTCAATTCATCTTTTTCCTGTTTTGATTGATTTCGTCTTACCCTCTTTATTTTAATACGGTATCAGAGCATTAAAATTCATAGAAGGACTTTCCGCCAAAATCTAAGTGGCAAAACCCTAAAGCCGCCACACCATCTCACCACCTTGCTTCCGCCACCCCTCTCCTTCAAACCCTCCACAAACCTCACCCTAAACCACCATCACCCTCGGCATCCTTAGAAGTGGCATTGATTATGTAGTGCCACTAGGCCAAAAATGCCACCTAAACGAACATAGGTGGCATAATTGAGTGTCTCTATTCTAGGTTTTTCTTGTAGTGATTAATGCTTTTTCGGACATGATATGTAGTGCCATTGATTATGTAGTGCCACTAGGCCAAAAATGCCACCTAAACGAACATAGGTGGCATAATTGAGTGTCTCTATTCTAGGTTTTTCTTGTAGTGATTAATGCTTTTTCGGACATGATATGGATTGGTGAGGCAGTTCAAAGAGAAGTTTTTACTAGGCAGAAGACTAGTCTTGATTCTATCATTTCGACTCAAAAGATGGCGTTAACATCTCATAATTTCTTCAGAAGAGTTTATCCTGGTCTGTTGTTATCGTCCTGGCACAATGGAACATCGGTAATGTACGACATGCGTATATGTATGACATTTTTTAGACAGATTAAAAGAAAATGAGAAAGACCGATTATGGTGCGGGATAGATATATAGCATAATACATGATATCGATAAGCTTCTTCTTTCTATTTCCTTTTTTTTTTGTTAGACAGCATTTTCATTTACACTCTGAAACTCAATAGACCCAACAAGGTCAAAGAGCACTCTGGAATCAGAACGTAACACTCTGTTACGTACTAGTGCAATAACTTCCCTGCATATACAGCCACAGCCCATTGGACGTAGCTTTACTATTGACTAGTAAGTGGAAAGATGGAATACAAGTACCTTTAGGTGCAAAGAGCTCTAGAAAATTCTCCATGTTCTGATAATCATCAATATTCTCAAATAAAATGGAAATCTTCACAATTAGATCAGCTGCAGCCAATGAAGGAAAAAGTAAGACTGCGTTCCAGTAGGTCAATAGTATGATGAATATGGAAAAGAACGATAGAATCAGAATAAATCTCAGGGGTGAGGAATAATATAAATAGAATTACCTTATCAGAATATGTAGACTAAAATTCCTATTTCGAATCTGAATAGTGTCAGTGTGATCATTATACACATGCAACTGCAGATAGGTTCCTCACAATCGATACATAATCTCTACTGTACGAACTAGTAACACCCTCCAGAGCAACACAACATTCAGTGGAAAAACATCGTGATTGAAGAATATCATTCAGATTTTTCTACAACATATGGTGCCTCCCCACTCTTGTGTAACTTAAAAATTAATCACGACCATTCAAATGTGTCTGTATCTGCTCAGTCCATTCTAGACTGTTAAGACAAAACAGGTAGGGGGAGAAAGTATATTGAAAAAAAATACTAATATTAGGATGCACGAACCCGTTGAAAGCAACTTTTTTCTTCTGCGCACTTGTTCAAACGTTTCATCCGAAATTAGAAAAACGTCGTTACAACAGTAAGTGCATGAGATTCACAAGGCTAAACAAACTTCTTAAACCAGATTGTCAAATATGGTTCCCAACCCACAATGTGGATTTGTTGCAGTATAAGGGCAACTAAATCAGATGAAGCATTTGAAGACAACATGAGATATTCCCAACTGTCTTGCAAAAAATGAACAGAGTGAACTTAAGAAAATAAAAGGGCACATTAAATTGTACAACCATGGAGAAATGTATGCATTAAATTGCACTGTGGACAGAGTCAGCAGTAAAAAAGATACACAGCAACAATTCACCAGGATCAGATATTGTCTCTTACAAAAGATTTCAACAAAATAAATGAAATTTCAATTAGTTAGGTCTAAACACCTAGATATTTCAGTTACTGGCTAATATCTATGCCCAGAAAATTAGCTTCAGCTTTATCAACACTTACCAAACAACAGGCACTCGCTCCATAAACCTACCTGGCATATACGACAACTCACTATAACATTATTCATAGATGCTTCATATACATTTGAAGCACAACCAATTAGTATTCAAATAATTGCCTGGTCTATAAAAATGGGTGATATTTGAAGAATGATGCGGAAAAGGAATTGAAGGGGAAAATGATATGATCATGCCACTTTAACTCCACTAGGTCGTTTTCCTTCCATGGCATCCTTCTTATTACGACAATCAGCACAAAGGAAAGGACCTTGCCAAGGCTTTGCACTCGTGGAGAAGATGGAACCAGCATGAACTGATATTCCCTCGCTTGAAGCAAGATCAACCTGACAAACAGCACACATGAAAAGGCCAGTTGTTGATAGACCGATAGGCTCTTCATTGCCCAATCTGCAAATTGTAGATAGAATAAAAATTAAAATCAAGGAAGAAAAGGCCTCCATTATGGGTCTGTCCCAAATTTTTATTTTTGTTTCTTTTGCAGATAGGATATTCCTAGAAAGTAGTCTAGATCTTTCATATTCTATATTGAAAGATAGGTACAAAATACTATAATATAAAACCTGTCGGCAAGGATTGCTGAACCCTCTTCATATAGTTCCTCCACAATGCCTACAGCAGATAGTTTCTTGGACAGTTTTGCAGAATCATAGGATCTCTTTCTGAACAGCAAAGCTCTGAGCTTGCTTTGCTTCTTTGGAGGAGGTGACAGTGGTATTAAATTGTCTGGAGGAATTATGTCCACAACTATGCAGGTTGTATCATCCTTCAACCCCCGCGTCCTCAGCGCTTCCTAAACAAACACATACGTAAATGCAATAAGAAAATGTCTTGGACGTATGTTGTTAAGTTACCAACTCCATTAAAAGTTTAAGCTGTCAGAGAGAAACCCAACTGAATATATCAAAATTAAGAAAGTGTCATAGTAATGCGTTATTGTTAAATTACCAACTCCGGTCAAATTTCAGAGAGAAATCCAACTATGTATATCAAAATTCAACACTCCCTCTCATGAGTACCCAACCAAGGGCCAAACAAAACATGGTGCCAACATGCACTCACAATTTGTGCTGTCAAAGAGAGAACAAACTATATGTATCAGGCCTTAACGTTTATGAATACCTTTTGGGCAACTTTCAATAAATTTCAAACTCATATTGTTCATGTATGTGTAGGACCTCCCTAGATTGTTAATTGGGAAAGGGATGAACCTACCTTTACTACTTGCCTAGCAGCAAGTTCAGCAGGCAATCCGCGACAAGATTTGGCAGCCATATCTGATGAAATTGCATCCCAGATGCCATCAGAAGCAATTATAAGTCTTCCACCTGCATTTGATAGCTTCCATACAGAACCAAGAGCGTTAGAGCCCAATCAAGTGATTAACCTAGTAGCATCCCACCAAGTTTAAAGTGAACAACATTAGCTACCTTGACTTGCTTGACGTATGGTATCGGAACGATAAATTCTCCAACATCCATGTCCCCAATTGACCTCGAAAGGCATAATCCCCCAGGCCAGCAGCGCAGGGGGCCAATCTGTCAAAATATATCCGTGCATTATGCAAAAGAGATTTTTTTTTCATTCCCACTAAATAAGCCTCTGTCTTCTTGAAAAAAAAAACACACACACACATCTGAATTTATGAAAGCCTCACCTCAGCCCCACCCATAATGCTGAGCCTCCCAACTTCACCTCCACTGGCAGCTACACGCTCCCTTCGAAATGACAGCCAACTTAATTAACATTTGCTATCATGGAAAAGAGGCAAGTAACTCCGAAAAAGCAGAAACTCACTCCTCCACATTTTCTTCAAGCCTATGATCAACAGTCAAAACGGAGACAGCATCTCCCTGAGTATCTAGAATACAGCGGGAATCTCCAACAGATGCAACTGTAACTGTCCATCTATCAATGATCACAAATGTCACTGTGGTTCCAGATGTTAGTCCTGAGGGCAAGAAAATGAGAATGGAATGGGTTAGCTAATAGTTATCTTGAGAGTTGAGGCTATAAACTCGATGCACAAAGGGGTGAAATGCCTAAATGCCATGCCTTTGCTTTGAAAATCCTTATCAGCCTTGACAAATCCAGCCACCAATGCCCTAGGCAAAGCTTGAAGCCACTCATTCCGCCCAAGACGACGAGGAATTGCACCCAAGACATGATTCAACAAATTATCCCTCGAGTATATTGCTGCAGCATTCCCATTGTGACCATCAAAAATCTGAAATATTCATAAGAAAATAAAAAACCATCATATGTGAAAGGTAACAAACTAAGCAATCGCAGGCAGAAACATCATACAGCAATTTCATACAACTACATCAATAGGATGGAGCCTCAAGGCTGTCGAAATTTCAGCTTCATTGTGATTTAAATAACTAGTTTATATAAGTTTTTAGTTTTTCTCCATAGATGTCAACAAAATTAAAACAATGTAACCCCTATATTTGAGAAAACAACAAAATCCATCAGGCCTTACTTCTTATAGTGAAAATATATAAAAGAGTGCAAAATAGATGTCACTCACGGCAAAAACAGAAAAGGTCGATGAAGGATTCCCATGGACTCTTTGGCAATCTGTCTTCATCAGAAAGTAATCCTCCCCTTTCCTAGATTGAGCAGCATACCCATATCTTACAGTCGGCTTCTCCATCTTCTCGCTCCTCATTTCTCTGCTGATCAGGGCAGCTAAAGGCACAAGATCATGATGGTGCTGATGCCTCTCCACTCTCGAACCCATTTATACTTGAACGATACCTTCCTCTAAGAAACTCAGCGCCAACAAATTACTAACTCTACTTCCCAAATCACATAAATTTCCGAAATCCCAACATCTAATAACAATACTCACAGCAACAATATCCAAATGGCCTCCTCAATCCCCAAAATATCCTCCTTTGCACTATAAACTTCTGAAATTATTGACACCCAAATCAAAATACTAAACTGTCAACAAGCTTGATCTGTATTAATCATCAAAAACACATGTAAAGGGTCAAGTCAAGATCCATATTAACCCACATAAACTAACACCAAAACAAAAGGCAATCAGAACTAAAGTGGAACAGTATTCAGACAAATCATCAAACACCTAACCGGCACTGACAATTCAGAGAAGAAAAAGAGAAAAATTTACCAATTTTTCTTACAAATCGGTCCGGCGACAATGCTGATCCAGATGTTAATTTGATTGTACAACATAGGACCGACGACTTTAATAGTCGAAGAAAATAACGAGGAAATAAAACGCGGATTGACCGACTAGATATGAACTGGAAAATATCCAGCCCACCAGACAGCCAAACAAAGATTATCCCCCAATTTCTTTAATAAGATTCACATGGGGAAAATCAAAATTACTTAAAAGGGGGGTGAATTTGAGAAAAGTGAATTACAGCTGACTTGTTAAAGAGGAATTAAAGTCTTGGGGGGGTGGTGGGGTGGTTTGTGAAGGTTTATGGGTGCTGGTTTGGGATTGGGGAAATTATTGTGAGGGTGGTGTTGAAAAGTTTGGTATTTGCATTCTGTGAAAGTAATGATTCCCTTTTCAACTGCACGCACGCACGTGTCGGTTTGTGTTGTTTTCAAAGGTGTGCATTTTTTAATAAAAAAGTTAATCGAACCAATGATTTCGAACAAACTAATACTCCCTCCCTCCGTCCCAACACAACATAAGCTTCCCATTTTTTGTATTGCATGCAAATTAAAAAAATGGATGGAAAGAAAAAATATTGTGAGTGTAATTTAAAAATAGAAGAGAGAATGAGTGGAGGAAATAGTAAATTTGAAAAGTGTTGTGAGTGTAATAGTAAATTAGGAGAAATAATGAGTGGAGAAAATAGTAAACATTCTTTGCCAAAAAAGGAAAGTGAAAGCTTTTAACGGGATACCCAAAATGGCAAAATGGGAAGCTTCGACCGAAACGGAGGGAGTATTATTGATTTGGTCCGTTTTCAGTTATTATAGATCTAATATTCCCTCCGTTTTATTCGATTTAGGATTTTCTCTTTGACATGGGCATGAAATACTAATATAATAATGAACAGTATAAACCGAGATACGAATATGGGTTTGCTCAAGCTGGGCCTAATTAAATTGGGCCGTGAATATTATCTAAATAACCAAGTATCTGGGCCGGGTAAGGTTTTCCTTATACGACGAGGAACGTTCAACTCAGCCTTATGTCTACATGTTTGGGCCGTTGTGCAGCAAGAGACGAGGAGAATCAAGTTCTTACCTCAGCATTTCACCACTATAACGAGGAAATAAAATCATTTACCTCGGCATATCTCCGCACCGGCCAATCTCTAATAACGAGGAAGCAGAATCATTCATCTCGGTCTATCAGATAAGGCCGAGGTAAAACATTTGTGTTCCTCGGCTTTCCGGTTAGCTAGCGTAACGCATAATCCTTATACAACAAGGATTACACAGTTGTGATCCAATCAGGATTACAATTACCAACATCAATTCAAGTCAAACAATGACTCCTTAACAGATATAATTCTATTAGAATTATATCTTATCTCTTTACAAGTTCATTCCAACATGGATTCTATCTATCCATCCCTATAAATACAAGCCCTACGGCTCATTATTCTGACGTTACTTTTTACATTGGAGAAACTCTGTCAATTTGTTTTCTCTAATATCAGCCGTGAAATTACTCTCACGCCGGAGGGCCTTTAGCCGGATCCGCCCGGCTTAGTTTACGTGTTTTCTCTTATTTTCGTGCCTTGCAATCGCCGGAGCATTCAACGCTTGGATTTGGGGTACATTTTGACGATTTTGGCATCATCGGTGGTTCCATTCTTAGGAAATCGATTCAAACACCCTTTGTTTGGCCTGGAAAATCTCGCCCGAGAAGCTATTTTCCGTTGGATTTGTTCTTGATCGAAATCGGAAATTTTTGCTCAAGCGAGCTCTGTTCTTGATTCGGTCGGAATTTGTTAACTTCCAGGAACCGCATTAGTTCGGCCGAAAGCGCTAGTTCACGTACGAAGCGAAATTTGTGGTTTGAATTTGTGTGTTGGAAAAATTGCAATTATTTGTTTGTTTGTGGTCAAAATTTACCCTAAATTTAGCCATAAATTTGGTTCTCGTTGAAATTGTGATTTTGGAAAATTTCGCATTTAATAATACGTTTGTGATTCATAATGGACGGACAATTCACAAGTGTTACGGTGAGGATCCCACCCAAGTGAATGGGGAAACAACGGAGCCGAGGAGCCACCGCCTCCTCCTCCTCCTCACCTCGGGCCGATGCCATTCCTCCCCTTGCCATGACTCTTCGTTCCATGGGTCGAGCAAATGCCGAGGGAGAGAAGCAATGACCTTCCTCGTCCTACTCGTGCTCGTGGGAAGCAAGCGGGAAGGAAGAAAACAAAGAATGCCGACGCCGGTCAAGCGGGAGGATCTCAACTCCGTCGACCGACGCTCTTTGTTACACAAACAAATGGAGACTTTGCAAAGGATGTATGAAACACAAGTTGCCCTTTTGCAAATGGACCCGAGATCATTCCATGGCTCCATTCATTGTGCCATCAATGGGCCCACCTTTGAGAAAGGAACAGGGGAGAGCATCGGGCTCCTCCCACGAAGGCTGGCTGAACTACGATACCGGCTCCCGGGGATTCTCCTCGTCCTCGGCATAACGGTAGCGAAGGATCACGTGGTCGACACGAGAAGCCAAATAACTCCTAGGGAAGAGGAAGTGAACTCCAAGGACCTAAGGACAAGACTCGGCTTGAATAGGCGCCTATCCCTGCTCGCCTCATCATGACACCTAGGCGTCCCACGTCTCCTCGAGCTCGTCGACCGAGATTCTCCTCGTCCTCGTCATTCGAGATTCTCATCGTCCTCGTCGGCCCAGGACTCTCCTCGTCCTCGGCATCGGGAATTTGCTAGGCCAAGGACCCCAGAGCCTCTACGGGATGATACTTGGCGCACAAGACACGGAACAAGACGTGATAGGGCCCCCTCCAAACGTGATGGCCCAGAGCATGAAGCGGAAAGCATAGTAGGGTGAATGATCGCCCCAAAGAAAAGTCGATCGAAGCTCCCAACGAAGCACTCGCTCAAGCGGTGAGAAGGAAATAGAAACAAAGCAATAGGGATTTGTTGAAGCAAATTTGGATGATATGGAGAGGGAAAGAAATATAATGACGATGATTATGATTGGGCCACCCGTCCGTTTTCCTTGAGGATAAGCTGCTGCACCTCCCCATCCTAACCTCGAAGCTCCCAAATTTCGAGAAATATAACGGAACCACCGACGCCAAGGACCATGTGCAAAGTTTTGAACAAACCATGAATCTCCTCGCATCTGCGATGACTTGCTCTGCAAAGCTTTCGTGAGCACCTTTTAGAACCGCTTTGACTGGTTCCGTGAGCTCAAGAAAGGTTGCATCGATTCTTTGGAGGGGCATGAGGAGAATGTTCTTAGATCATTTTGCCACGAGGCCGGGAAGAGGAAGATGAGATTAACCGACTTGGCCAACATTGAGCAAGGGAAGGGAGAGACCACCCTCGGCTACTACAATAGGTTCCGAAAAATGGCGGACCAAGTTGAAGAAAGCCTCGGCGATAGGGAGGTCATAGTTTGCTTCAACTGCTGGGTTAAAATCTGGCCCCCTCATTTATGAACTCTCGGCCCGGGGAACCTAGTTCCAAGGCCGAATTGTACAAAGTGGCTTATGCCATTTCCATGGCTGAAGACAAGACAAAGAAAAGGAGGCGACAAGACGGAACTGAGGCAACTAACTCCCGACGAGAATGACAACGGGAACGGCAAGGGTTCCAAAGGAAAGAATAGAACCGAAGCAGCGAGAAGGCTGGAGTTCACCCCTCTTACAAAGCCCGTCTCCGAAATCATGCGGCTAGTAAACCTTCCTCCACCTCGTCCGCTGATCACCCAAAATATCCCCGCAACAAGAACAAATACGTGATTTTCACAAGGACAGCGGGCACACCACCATGATGGTTCTTTGGGCCCTTTAAGAAGATAATCCAACAATGGGTTGACGAGGGAAAGTTAGACCGTTATGTCATGAAGAAAGATGGCAAGCGAAAGCGGAAGCAAGAGGAGAGTGAAGATGACTCCAAGAGTGAGGATGAAGATCGAAGGCCTCTGAGGGCTAAACTACATGTGATCCGTGAAGAGGTGACCTCCACCGGAGAAAGCTAAGGGACCGAGATCCACGAGCTAAGCAAAGTATACCATGTCCCTGCTTGGATCCATAAAGCGGAAGAAATCATTAGTTTTTCTCCGAATGAGTTGGCGGGAAGTCGAGCGGCTCGTGAGCAGCCATTGGTCATCAAGGGTCGAATCGACAATGTTGAATCCGAAAGACTTCTTGTTGACACGGGGGCCTCCGTGACATCTTGTACTATTCGGCCTTCCAACAAATGGGGTTGAAAGACACCGCGCTAGAGCCATATCATGGAAGGCTTGAAGGATTCACCAACCATAAGGTTGGGAGCAAAGGGAACCGTAGAACTAGAACTTCGAAGTCGGCGATCATCCCTTCCGAGCCAAAGCTACTGTCACTTTTATAGTCATGGATTTGACTAGTGACTATCATGCGATTATTGGCATTCCAAGTCAAGCCAAACTTGGGATGGTAGCCTCCCTTCCTCACCAACGAGTTAAATTTCCCACTCGTCTTTGGCATTGGATGCGTGAGGGCAACCCCCAAAGATTTCTTGGAACATGTTGTCAAGAGCCGGAAAAAGTCAAAAAGCGTGGAGATAGATACGCAGGAGAACATTAAGATCACCAAATCACAGAAGACCACGGAAACTAGCTCTAGAATGAACTATATCCGTGAAATATGGGAAAGTGAGGAAGAGGAACCTATGGTCCTAGAAATTGTGGATGACCAAGGCGTAACTCTACCCACACTGGAAGAAGAGCCTATGGTCCTAGAAGCTGCGGATGACCAAGGCATAGTTCTACCCGTCTCGAGGAAGACCCCATTCTCGTCAATGACCCGAACTCGGGGGCTGACCATGACTCGGGGAAGAACGATCTTCCGGACATCGATAAACTTATGGAGGAAGAAGGCCTCAATGTAAACAACAATGAAGGGAGGAGAATCGGAGAGATCATCATCGAATCCTGGAATTTCGAGACGGACCGAAATGAAGCTTTGTAGATGAGCTAGAAGAGGTAGTCATTAATCCCGACTATCTGAACAAAAAATCAAGCTAGGAGGCCGGCTATCACGGGAAGAGAAAGAAAGAATCATATCCCTCTTGAAAAACAGTCTCGACGTCTTTGCTTGGAGAGTCGAAGACATGAGGGGATCAATGAAGAAGTAGCCCTCCACCGCTTAGAAGTTGATCCTTTAGCGAAGACCATCTCCCAGGACGAGGAGAAATTTTGCAAGGGACAAGGAGGAAGCTATAAAAGAAGAGGTGCGAGAAATTACTCGGCGCCGGAATAATTCGCGAAGTCAAATACCCCGTTTGGTTGGCTAATGTCGTTATGGTGAAGAAGCAAAATGGGAAATGGCGTATGTGCATAGACTTTCTTGATCTAAACAAAGCTGCCCCAAGGACGGTTATCCTCTCCCAGAATCGACAAGTTGGTGGACTCCATTTACGGACACCAAACTCTCGGCTTCTTAGATGCCTACTCGAGGCTATCATCGAGATAAAAATGGCGAAAGAGGACATCGAGAAGGCGCCTTTCAAACACACGTGGGGAATTTACGCTACATCATGATGCCTTTTGGGCTCAAGAATCTTGGTGCCACTTACCAACGGATGGTAAATCAAGTTTTTGCAAGTCGAGATAGGTAGAAACATGGAAGCTTATATAGATGACATGGTCATAAAGACCAAGGAAGGCAGCCACGTTCCTGACCTAGAAGAGACCATTCACAACCTCCGAGCAAACAACATGAAGAATTTGAATCCAAGCAAGTGCGTGTTCGGAGTTCTTGCGAGGAAATTTCTAGGCTTCATGGTTTCCCAAAGGGGATTGAAGCAAACCCGAGAAAAGATCAAGGCGCTCGTTGACATGAAGGAACCTACCACCATCAAGGAGGTCCAAAGACTTAATGGAAGAATTGCGGCCCTTGGAAGATTCATCGCCAAGTCCGCCGAAAAGTCACTTTGCCTTTCTTCAAGGTATTGAAGGGTACCAAGAGCTTCTCTGGACTCTGAATGCTCGGAAGCGTTCCTCCGGTTGAAGGAGTACTTGGGTTCCCCTCCCTTGCTTAGCGATCCGACTACCGGTGAGATGCTATACGTCTTCCTAGCTGCCGCGATCACGTTGTCGCAGTATGTCTTAGTTCGAAAGGATGAAGGAATTGAAGCCCGTCTACTATGTCTCAAAGGCCACTGTCCGATGTAGAAAGCGAGATATTTCAATGTGGAGAAGATAGCATACGCACTAGTCATTGCTTCAAGGAAGGCTGCGTGCATATTTTACGCACGCCTATCACCGTCTACACCAACGAACCATTGAAGAAAATCCTTCACAAGTTGGACGGCTCGGGACGTCTCCTTAATTGGTCAATCGCTCTAACGGAGTTTGATATCACTTACCAACCAAGGAAGACCCTCTTAGCACAGACCTTTGGTTGACTTCATGGTCGAGGCGCCTTTATGGGTGAGCATCTCCCCACCTCCCGGAAGCAAAACGCGCCGGAGGAAAAGACTCTCCCATTGAACTCCCATCAGCTGTTGGATCCGTATACGGACGGATCGGCTACCAAGGAAAGAAGCGGAGGCTGGAGTTGTACTAGCGAAGCCCGGAAGGAGAATATACTATACAAGATGCCATCCGCTTCGGGTTTCTGCCTCTAACAACCAAGGCGAATACGAGGCTCTCATATTTGGCATTGAGTTGGCCTCCTTCATGGAGCAACTAAGGTGGCTGCTTTACGTGACTCCCGGCTTGTTGTCAAACAAGTGAAGGGAGAATATAACACTCAAGATGTCACCCTTGCCAAGTATAGAGACCTGGTCCTAGATATGACGAAGAAAATGGAATTTTTCGAGCTCAAGCGAATAGGAAGGGAAGACAACCAAGTCGCGGAGCGTTCTCTCCAAACTAGCCACCATGGACGTGTCTCCTTCGGAGACCAACCCATATGTAGTTTATGCCGAGGAACCTGCGTATGAAAGATTACAAGTCATGCTTACGGACGAGAAAGAGAGATCTTTGGATCGATGACTACATCGAATACATTGAGAAGGAGAAACTCCCGGAAGATGATGCTCGAGCCAAGCTTATCAAGAAGAGGTCTCCAAGATTCGTGGTGATGAACGGAGTCCTCTACAGAAGATCTTTCACGAAGCCCCTGCTAAGGTGTGTCTATCCCAAGGAAGCGAGAACCTCTGGCGAGAAGTACATGAAGGTGTTTGCGGCGGACACCGGGGGCGGAACCTTAGGCGACAAAATCATATCGCTAGGTTACTGCGGCAAACCTAAGGGAAGACGCGCACGCCTATGTTCGAAAATGTGACAAATGCCAAAGGTTCTACGACATTCCAAGACTACTGCGGTCGAGCAAACACTTGTAATACCTACGTGACCATTTGATATGTGGGGGATCGACCTCATTGGACCCTTCCCACCCGCCCGTGGTAATTGCGAGTACGTGATAGTAGGCTGTTGATTACTTCTCCAAGTGGATAGAAGCCAAGGCATTGGCCAAGATAACGGAAGAGAATGCGATCAACTTTGTTCATGACAACATACGGGTGCGATTTGGCCTTCCGCATACAATTGTTTCGACCGTGGACTCCAATTCTCCACGGCATTTACAACGGTGGGAAGAGTCAAAGTACGCCATGCAAAATCTTCGGTTAGCGAGACCCCAAGGCAACGGTCAAGCGAGTTTGCCAACAAAGCTGGTCCTAACCGCCCTCACCAAGAATCTTGAAGGTCGCGAGGGTAGATGGTTGGACCGAACTTCCCCTAGCTTTATGGGGCATTCGCACAACCACCGGGGGCCAGGAAACCCCATTCGCACTAACCTTCGGTTACGAGGCTATGGCACCAGCGAGAGATGGCCATCCCTACGGTAAGGAACTCCCATTATGATGAGCAAGTCAACAAGGTCAATAGGCTCCTAGACCTGGACACGATAGATGAAAAGCGACTAGGCTGCGCGAGATGAGGATGGTGAATTACAAGCAAAGGACCAAGGCATATCACGACAAGAGGGTCATCAAAAGAGTATTCCAAGTTGGCGATTGGGTACTTAGAAAGATCGAAGCCCTTTGGTCGGAAGGCGAACGAGAACAAGCTCTCCCCAAATTGGGAAGGTCCCTATATCATCACTCAAGTCATCGAGAAGGGACCTCTGATTGAGAACGAAGGAGGGGAAGGATCTCAAGCATCCATGGCATTCGACAACCTTAGAAAATATTATCACTAGTCTAGTTTATTTTGCAATAGATTAGCTCTTTATTTTCGGTCTTTTATTTTCGGTCTTTTGTTTTCTTTTTGTCTTTTTAGTTGATAGGATTGCGGTTCTATGTAATCGCATTTTGAGTTCTACGAAAGCGGTTTCTTCCAACATGCAAAGCAACTATCGGCTCTTCACCCGGCACGGGAAGATGAGGACATTACCTCGGATTCTCCGATACACAATAGCCAAGACCAAGGATCTTCCTTGGCACGATGGCTCACGGCAGGCCAAGACGAGGGTTCGCCTTGGCACGATGGCTTAACAATTGCCAAGACCAAGGATCCTCCTTGGCACGATGGCTTAACAATTGCCAAGACCAAGGATCCTCCTTGGCACGATGGCTTAACAATTGCCAAGACCAAGAGGATCCACCTTGGCACGATGGCTTAACAATTGCCAAGGGTCCTCCTTGGCACGATGGATACCAATTGCGGCCAGACGAGGATCCTCCTTGGCACGATGGCTTACAGCTTCCAAGACGAGGATCCACCTTGGCACATTAAGATACAAGCTGCCAAGACCAAGGGACCACCTTGGCACGATGGCACTCAACACATCTGTCGAGGGCCCACCTTGACTCGGGATACCAAGCGGCCAGACCAAGGAACCTCCTTGGCACGATGGCTTACAACTCTTCCGTCGAGGGTCCACCTTGACTTAGGAGACTAACGGCCAAGGCGAGGACTTTCCTCGGCCTAATGGCTTGATAAACCTCCTACCATGAATCTACTACGATTCGGGATTACAACATTCAAAGCCGAGGAAAACTTCCTCGGCCCAAATGAAGTACAGTATAATTACAGCCGAGGAATCTTTCCTCGGCCTAACCACTTGCTCCACAAGGAACAAGGGACCTTCCTCGGATCCCACCTTCCTAAGGCTAATGCATAGCATACCAAAATATAACCAAGTCAGTGAAGTGACAAGAATAATGATAAAGGATTTTTCATTGATATTCAAATGGAATTACAGATCCTATTGTCTATTACAAAAAGCAAAAAAGGAAAAAAAAAAGCTATCCTAAGATTGGTGCACATCATCAAAAGGCTTGTCGGCCAGGTCTTGATGATAGTGCCGGGGGGAGGAAGGACCGTTTGATTAGTGGAGGCATTATTTTCCCTGGTCCCTCCTTCCACCTCGGCCTCTAGGTCCTCAGGCTCGTCGGCGTCTTGGATCGCCTCCACCAGGTCTTTAATATTGCCGGGGACAACAGAAGCCGGCTTCCACACTTCCTGCCAAGCATGGGCATCCTTGGCGGCCATCGGCTCCATGTTGCTCTCGAGAATAAGGGACCAAGTGATGGAGTGCCACGACCTCCTCGGCATATTGATCCTGCAAATTAGGCTGGGCAATCTTGTTGATGTCCGGACCGGTGGAGGATCGGCTAAAATGCTCCGGGCCAAGTGGAGATAGCCATCCTCAAACATGGTGAGTGTTTGCTCGTCCACGCGGCCTCTACGAAGGCCGAGCTAGCCATCATCGGTTCTTTGAAAGCCGAGCTCTCCTTGAACCGAGCTACGGCCTCCTCCTCCTAGGCTGGAAGGGTAGCTTCCGGTCCTCGGCACTTGGCCTCGGCTTCATCGGCCTTGGTGCAGGCTCGGCCTTATCGGCCTTGGCACAGGCAAGCTCTTCATTTTTGAGCCGGAGATGTTCCTCGGCTTTTGACCTTTCTTCCTCGGCCCTTTTACCTCGGCCTCAGCCTTGGCCTTGGCCGCCGCAAGCTTCGGCATCCTTGGCCTCTAAAAGTTTAGCCAAGGAAGACTTGTCTTTCTCGCTCTTTGCTTGAGTGCCTTGGCCTCATTCGGACGCCTTGTCTTCTTCTTGGCAGCACATTCTCGTGCGCCGTGGCGAAGCCAGGCGAAAGATAAATCATCGTTAAGAAGACAAATCCAATATCAAAGACAATGACCCAGAAAGGGATCAACATTTACCTCGGCGATCAAGAGTCCCTTATGGCAAAGCACGGTATCCTCGTTGGGACCCTCTTTGCAAAGGGTTTCGTAAGCATCCTCGTCCATAGCCCTTTGGATAGGAGCTCGGCCCAATCTCACTAAGGGTCCCTCCCTTGCCAGCGGGGAGTCCCTAAGGCGAGGAATCTGAGGGACATACTTTTGGCCGGCTCGTCGGCCTCTTCAATGATCTTGGTGATTGAGCAGTCGAGGAGGAGAGCATCAACATTAGGGGCGCGACGCTTGCCCGTTTGGCCGCCGGCTCCTCGGCGCTAGCACTTGGAGTTCTTTTGGGCGACCTCCTTTGGACGAGGCTAGCTTCCTCGGTTGCCTCTTCCTCGGCATCAACATGGAGGCTATGCCCCTCTACAGTTGATGGGTCGGTTTGGTTGTCAGCCGCCGGTTCCTCGGCATCCACTTCCCCGTGCAATTTAAGGGGAAGGGGTTGGTCAGTCTGAACATTAAGGATGAGGTTACGTGCATTAGCATCCTCCCTCCTTTACTGTCAAGGCGGCTTTCTTGCTCAACCTCCTCTTCCTCTTCCACGAGCTCTTGGGGACTAAGTCTCTCCATTGCAAGGGCGGCTTCTTCCTCGCGATTAAATACGTAAAGACAAGGAAGAGATGGTCAAGTACGAGCAAGGAAATTCAAGGTCAAGTACGAGCAAAATAATATGACGCAAAAATTACAAGTGTCCAAGATAAAAATTTACGTCCAACAATGTTAGGTGCTCTAATACATTGGTCACGGGGACGCTCATCATGGCACCTAATACAATCCTCGTGGAATACGAAGCCTGGATGTACCGTCCAATCATTGAAGCGACGTCCTCTTTTAACATTGACGAGGGAGCCACCCGTCCTCGTTCCCGGCATCAATCACTGCTGGATATAGAAATGATCCGAGGATTCAACTTGCTTCCAATCCAGGACCCCTACCACTGGCAAACTCTTCCAGGCAGCTTGATCAAATCTTTGGTCCACCCGTATTGTTGGACGGCAAAGGAAGATGTTGGATCATCACAAGGAGATTGGAACTCCCGGCCTTGGCGGCTCTCAGCGCGGATAACGTGGTTATCCCGGCTGGAACTTTCTTGGACATGGGAAGAAGCAACTTAGGTTTCCTATTGGCACTCCTAATAACTACAAGCCATTGTTCCTTGATGACTTGGACAATGTAGAAGTGACGGAAGGCTCCCATGGTCGGCTCATAGCCTAAACTACGGCGAGAGGATGATGAAGCTAACCGAGAACCCTAGTACCATTGGCTCTAGCATGGCAGGCCTTTGCCTTTACATCATCCAAAACTCACAAATGAAGGGGTCTAGGGGAAGACGGAGTCCCTGTTGAAACTGTTTGAAATAAAAATGGACGTAGTCTTGGTTATAATAGAAGGCCGTCTCTTCTTTTTCCGTCTTCGGCTCGATCTTGCCCATATAAGTTAATTTATACTCAGCACGGTCCACTTTGTACTTGGTGTGCAGCCTCTCAACCATGGGATCCCCAGGTTTTGGTGCCTTCTCGATTTGCTTTCCTCGGCTACCTGCTCCTCGGCCTCTTCTTCGGACAAGGCGGGCATCAGCTTGCGCACCTTCAACGAAGGCGTCAACTATTTGAGTAGACGAGGAGGGCTCTCCTTCTCTTCCCGTCATATACGCATAAAGACGAGGGAGACAAAATTATTTACCTCGTCAATGGGTGATTAAATGACGGGGAAGGAAGATTCCCCTCCTCGTCATTCCATAAGGCCGAGGAAGGAAGATTTCCTTCCTCGTCATTTCATAAGGCCGAGGAGGGGCCGTACCTCTCGAGCAGCTCACGCATTTCGCGATTGGGAGGCCGGGTAGAGCGGTTCGATGTGCTCCACCATCTCGGCCCTATCCCCAAACACTATAATATTTGGTGACCGGAATCAATCCTATCTATTCTTGTGGAATCCGGGTATTGGATGAATAAACGAGAGCGACCATAACCCCTCAGCTTTGCTTGCTTATATCATCCAAGTTCGGCATCAACCATGGACCCCTTTCTCGTCGATAAACCCTCGGATTGCCCGTATGATATCCATAACGGAATCGGGGGAATGGTCCCAAGAACGAGCCATTTCTAAGGGGAATCAAAGATTAAAGGGGAAGTTCATTCAATATTCGAAGAAGTTTAACAAAATACAGAGAAAATCAAAAATTTGATATTTTGAGAGTTTGAAACAAAAATTTGTGAAGAAAAGATTGAATCTTCAATAATGGAGGTTCATGTTCTTGATTCACATATGATTTCTCCTAACAACCCTAGAAGATGATAAAGCATCAATGGAATTCGTGAGAAAGGAAGAAAATTCGTACCTGAGTTTACAAGAACGGCATTGGAATCAGCTGCGAATGCAACTTCGCCGGAAAAATAGAGCTCGCCGGAAACTGGGTTCGAGATCGCTGCTGTTTCGCCGGTGAGTTCTTGCCAAATGCTCTCAATTGCTTGGGGTTTGTAAAGAGTAAAATGAAAGGGGTTTTAGCTTTTATACCTCCCCAAATCGGGTCGACCCATGGGTAAAGCATAAATTCGGGTGAGGCGCCCCAAGAATTAAATGCTAAACACAGTTATCAAGGCGTGACAAGATTGGGGGGCCCCAGGTCATCATCAGAATAGCAACCGTCAGTTACCAACCAATGACACGCGTCAAACCTGTTCGTATTCCATGTGCCGATCTGGCGACTTTCTACTCGTCTAAGCCAAGCTAGAAAGTCGGGGGCCACTGAACGGTATAAACCGAGCTACGAACATGGGCTTGCCCGAACTTGGGCCCAACTATATTGGGCAGTGGATATTGTCTAATTATGAAGTATTAGGGCCGAGTAAGATCTTCCTCGTATGCCGAGGAACATTTATCTCGGCCTTCTATCATCATTTTTGGGCCGCCATGTCGGAATTACCGAGGAAAGAGAAGTTATTTGCTCGGCATATATCCAAGTGACGAGGAAAGAAAATCATTCTCCCCGGCATATCTCTGTGTCGGCCATTTACCAAATGACGAGGAAGCAAAATCATTTTCCTCGGCTTATTTGCCAAAGGCCGAGGAAAATCATTTGCCTTCCTCGGCGTTAGGCTACTTGATTACAATCTTTATTCAACAAGGATTATACAGTTGTAATCCAATCAGGATTACAATTACCAATATCAATTCAAGTCAAACAATGACTCCTTAACAGATATAATTCTCTTAAGATTATATCTTATCTCTCTACAAGTTCACTCCAACATGGATTCTATCAATCCATTCCTATAAATACAAGCCCCATGGCTCATTATTCGGTACGTTACTTTTTACATTGGAGAAACTCTGTCCATTTGATTTCTCTAATATCAACCGTGAACTTACTCTCACGCCGGAGGGCCTTTAGCCGGATCCGCCCCGGCTTAGTTTACGTGTTTTCTCTTATTTTCAGGCCTTGCAATCGCCGGAGCATTCAACGCTTGGATTTGGGCTGTTTTGACGATTTTGGCATCATCATATTTAAAAATTAAAATTTCAATATATGAAAGTCTAAAAAAATAATAAACTTATTTAGATAAATATATAGTATAAACTATAAAATTTATTCAAAAAATAAAATCATAATTTAACTCAAATTTTTAAATCTAAAAGACTAGTATATATATAGGGGACAATATAATTATTACTACTACTTTTTAGAAGATTATGTTGAAAAAGTCAAAGGCTAAAAAAATAAAGAAAAAGCTTCATTATAGATTAATGATAACTTTTCACAATTAACCATGTTGGTTTAGGATATCTAGGTTATTTGCACATTATTAAATAAAAAAATTTGTGCAAATAGTAGGACCCTTTCAGATTTAGGGCTAGGAGGTGAGGGTTTAATGTGCTTAGATATTATTTATCTTTTTGAATATAAAGTTTCATTTCTTATATTATGACTAGAGGTGGAAATGGTTTGGTTCAAATCACGGTTTGGAGTCGAATCGAGCCAAACAACGTGGTTTGGTTCGGTTTTTAGATATAAGTGGTTTAGCTCGGTTTGAGAAATTAACAAATCATGTGGTTCAGCTCAGCTTGGGGTTTGGCACTCCTAAACCGAACCGAGCCAAATTGAGCTGAACCGTTTAGGATTGAACCACAGTTACCGTAAAACCGAACCATTAAACCGAACCGTGAAACCGAGCCGTGAATCGAACCATGGAACATCAAGAATTATGTATTCTTTCCTGGCTTACCTTATGTTTACATTTAATTTTATCAAATCTATGTACTGTGATTACATTAGTGTGCTCCTTATAAGGCAAGTCATTTTTATGTATTCTTTCAAGAATTATGTATTCTTTCCTAGCTTGCCTTATGTTACATTTAATTTTGTCCAATCTATGTAATGTGATTACATTGGTGTGCTCCTTAAGGCAAGTCATTTTTATGTATTCTTCTGTAGTCTGTAGTCAAACTTGAATTGACTTTTGGATATCACAAATCATAAATTTGGGCACTTAGTCATACTGTTCCATCCTTGATCAAAAATTTGGGGAAAAATGGGTGGCCACTTGCATTGATTCTTAATCTTTAAACTTGATTTAAATAGTAGAGTTTTCATGATAGCTCTAGTTTTCCTTGCACAATTTTAGTTGAAATATTGCTTGTGAACTTATTTATATTCTGAGTACTTATTCTTAATCAATGCTTGTATTTATTTTAACTACTTATTTATATTAATTAGTCATAAAATGGTTAAAAAAAAAAAGATTATGGTTTGAAATGCGGTTTGGACCGTGGTCTAGATCGCGGTTTGAACCGTGGTCTGAACCGCAAATCAAACCGTGGTTTAGACCGAATCAAACCGAACCATAGCGGTTTGGTTTAGCTCGATCTGATTTTTTTTATGATTTAGCTCGGTTTGAAATTTCTCCAAACCGATGCTAGCGGTTTGACATCTAAATTTGTCCAAACTAAGCTAAACAGAACCATTTTCACCCCTAATTATGACTCCCTAAACTTCCACATCAGCATATTTTACATTAACATTCCGTTAGAATTTTAACATCTTACTTGTCATATTAGCATTTTGTTAGAAATTTTAAACTTGTTAAAAATTGTTGCATTATTTGAAAAATATTTTAAAAGTAAGTTGCAATTTTAGACAATAAGAAAAATGTTGCATTATTTAATTAATGCAAACTGCGAAATTACATTGCATGTTTTGGTCGATTGGCCAAAATATTGTGCGACGTGTATTGGTAGATTCAGGGGCAAGTTGCAACATTTTGTATTATGATGTCTTTAAGAGAATGAAGTACACTGAGGCAAACTTGGTCCCCTACAATTAGAGCCGTCAATTTGGGTTGAGCCCGTCGGGCCAGCCCGCCCCGCGCATGCAATATGGATGGGTTGGATTGACATATTTTTCAGCCCGCCAGGAATTTGGCCCGCCCCGCCCCATTTAGTGGCCGATTTTGGCGGATTGGGGCCGCCCCGCCCCACCAGCCCGTATTGACAGTTCTACCGTGAACACCCCTAGTTGCACTCAGTCTCCGGTTTTAAAAGTAGGCGGACACCCCAGGATTCAAATATCTATATTTTCTAACCTTTACTAAGGGCTTGTTAATATCAAAGTGGTACATCAATTGCCTACTTGAACGTGATGAAGGCCAAACGGACTATCCGGCCCGGCCCAGCCCATCAATCGGCGGATAAACGGACAAACGGGCTTAACCCGTCCCGTCCGTGAGAGGAAACGGGCTAAAGCCTGGCCCAGCCCGTCCGTTTTGTGAAGTTGAGGCCCGCCCGTATAGCCCGGATCCAAGGATCCACGGGCCAAACGGATTTTACCCCTTTAAAAAAAAATACAAAATTCTTTAGAATTAAACAAAGAATTTTATTAAAAAAAAAAACTTAGTCCCAATAATATTAATTATATTTTCTAAGAGGTATAATTATAAACTTTTAATAACTTAAGTAAATAAAATTTATAACTATAAATTTTTATTTAATATAAATTTTTATTTACTTAAGTAAATAAAAGTTTATAATTATACCTATTAGAAAATATAATTAACATTATTGGGATTTGGGACTAAGTTTTTTTTTTTAATGTACATATTAACGGATATATATGGGGACATTAAGATCATTTCACAAAAAAAAAAAAAGGGGCCAAACGGACTTGGGTCAAATGGGCTTTGGAAGCCCGCGGGCTAAGCCCGGCCCGTCCCCATATTTGAAATTCAAGCCTGTACTGTTAATACCACGGGCCGGACAACGGGCTTTCCCACGGGCCACGGGTAAAACGGGCCAAGGGTCACGGGCCAAAAAAACCCACGGACCTAAGCCCATTTTGGCTTTCATCACTTGAACGGAAGGAGAAAGGCTGGACCTGAAGGCTTAGTGTACGTAATCCGCATTCTAAGACATAGTAATCTTTGGGCCAATCATCAATATCTTGGGTTGGGGCCACTTGCACGTTAGAAATCACTTTGTGAACATCCAGGCAATGAGTGATATTTTAAACAATAGCCAGATGTAAACGTATCAAATCATTCAGGATTCATGATGTTTCAATTTCAATGTGAATTCAAAAACTACTAAAGAAAGAAAGAATTACCCTTTGGAGCTTTCACGTTTAAGAACGAGCTTCCTGAAGACAAAATTCCAGCTTTAAAACCCTTTTCTTCAAGCTTTCACGTTTGAGAACGAGCTTCCTGAAGACAAAATTCCAGCTTTAAAACCCTTTTCTTCAACTCCTGATCTGCTCTCCTATGCTTTTCCAACTGTCAACATAGCAGAAAAAATATTTTTAAGCTGGCCCGCATTGGCCCGCCTGGCCCACCAATCCAAGGTGGGTTGGGTTGGGTTGCCATATTTCCAGCCCGCCAGGAATTTGTCCGCCCTGTTTAGTGGCGGTTTTTGGCGGGTTGGGCCCGCCCCACCCCGCCAGCCCGTATTGACAGCTCTACCTACAATAGTTTCTTGGAAGGTTTCACAAACCATAATGTGAGGCTTAAGGGGACAATTGCTTTAGCAGTGGAGATTGAAGAAGGGAAGTTTGTGAGAACTTGCACGATGGAGTTCATGGTGATTGATCTGGTCCCCTACAATGCCATAGTGGGCATCCCATACATGCAAAGTTTTGAGATGGTAGTATCAATTCCTCGTCAAAGGGTGAAATATCCCACCCCCAATGGCATTTGATGTCTTAAAAGTGAAGCAATCACAGTTATAAATAAGAGAGGGAAAATGCAGAAGGGAAAGGCGGCAAGCACTAGCTCATTGACAATGGCATATGCAGCCCATCCTCTACACATAATATGATTGCCGAATTAGAGGGGAAGATAGAATGGGAAGAGACAGAAAGCATGAGAAATAACTCAACAATCGTCGCAGTGTCGACAGTCAGAGAGCCGCAGGAGGAAATAATAGAGTTGGATGAAAGCATAAAACGCGAGAAATGGTTGAACAAGAGGACTGAGTAGAAGCCATGGAAAGTCTAGAAGAGGGAAAGGGAGAAGTACCTGGTGAGATTAATTTGTTAGGAAAATAATAACGGAAATTCGAAAAGGCTTTCTTTAAGAAAATAACTGAAAATAATAAAATCGTGAAAAGAAATGAAAAACGGAAAAACTGAATTAAACCAGAAATGCAGAGAGTCGAGGCTTGTGTTAGACACAATCTCCGTAAGAAGTAATTGCCCCGCACTGGTGCTAACGGTAATTGACAATCTTCTCGTAAGATGCAACGACTTTAACTGTCGTTAATAGGAGCACTCCAAATTAACGACTTCGGCGAACAAATCTAAGTATTTGGAACTTCTGGACTTGAAGGAAATTTATGCTTCAAGATGCTTTTTATCTAACTTGCTAATGATAGATGGATGACTGAATGAATGAATTGCCAAACCTGGTAGGGGGGGATATTTATAGTTAGTGAAGAGTTGGGGTGCCCTTTGGGAATAAACACAATTGGCACCCGGTGGATTCTGGACTGTCAGATCAGATTCTGGTGAAGGGCTCAGATCTGCTGGATCGGACCCTCCCATTCCCAAGGAGCGCGGGTCGTGCCTTTCTCCATCTGGGTCTAACCCATGACTCCCCGAACGGACATGGGCCAGGTTCTGCGAACCTGATCTGCCAGACCTTCCAACTGGGCTAAGCCCATCAGCGCCTAAGCCCAAACCAAGCAGCCCATCGGACTGACCCATGATCAACCGAATCGAGCCTCCCCCTTACTGGACTACCCTAGAGCCGAACCATACCGAGCCATCTTTTGTAAAAAGATTTAAGGCTCCAATAGCTCCTAGCGACGATGCGAAGTGCAAAGTGCGCCCTAAATCGCCCATTCCGCTTCTTCGTGAAGCTTTCTCGCGCACTTCGCTGGGCAAAGTGTGGTCCAAATTCGAGCTAGTATAAAATCGGTACAATTGGCCGCACCTTGCATGGTTGGCCTAATGGTCCACCTAGGTTGGCCCAAGGAGGAACAACTTGATGCCTCCTCCTTGTTTGCATCCACTTATAAACTTGCTTTACTTTCTATCTCTAAGTAATGTGGGATAACTCTTTCATATCCCATAAACTCTTCATTTTCCCATTTCAAGTTACAATCTTTAGCCATTAATTTCTCATTCACCCGAAAATGGTTTTGAGTAAATAAATGCATTTTCTTAATCTACAACAAATGTAGATTATAATTTTGTATCTTATTTCATTTAACAATAAATGAAACCAATTTGAAAATTGAGTCAAAACTTGGTCAAACCTAGTTTCTTAGACCCATTTCCAACAATCCCCCACATGAATGACAATTAATGCATGTATGCAGATTCGTCCAAAAGTTCCGGCGAACTACTATTGCATCGGGATAGGTAGCTTATGGCCTTGAACCTTCCCTAGTGAAATACTATCGGATATACTAGCCATTCAGTAGCGCGATGCTTTGAACTGGTGACTGTATAGTGTATACCAAGACAACAATACTCACACAATAATACCTCTAACACTATTTGTTCTCACGTTGTGTCCATTTCGGTCCTGGACCGTATCTCATTCATAAGTGTTCCAAAGTAGAAGCGGCCTTATTACTTCTCACTTATATAGGTGATTCATACTATAAAGAGTATCCTGCTATACTCCACCCGTAGGTTTAGGAATCATTAAAGTTTTCTCAACTTATCCTCACCACTGCTGCATGTGCTCACACTTGGATGTTCTGGGAATGAGTATGAAACAGGTTCCAAGTGTTTCTACTGAACATCATAACTTAGTTTTCTCATTGAGCCAAGGGCATGGGGTCTCTATTTCTCAAGGTTTAGTGTCCACTATGAGTTCTTTTGTTGTGGGTTTTAAACCATTCCCCTTAACAGTTTATACAATTGATCTCTATTTATACCTTTCGTAAACGGATCCGCTATATTATCATTTGACTTTACATAGTCAATTGTGATAACACCATTTTTGATCAACTGCCTAATGGTATTATGTCTATGACGAATATGTCTAGACTTACCATTATACATACTGCTATGTGCCCTTCCTATTGCTGATTGACTATCACAATGTATCATAACAGCAGGCACATGCTTACTCTAACAAGGAATATCCTCTAAGAAGTTCTTAAGCCATTCTGCTTCTTCTTCAGCTTTATCTAAAGCTATAAACTCATATTCCATCGTGGATCTAGCTATACATGTTTGTTTGGAGGATTTCTATGACACTGCTCCTCCACCAATTGTGAATGCATATCCACTTGTGGATTTAGAGTCTTTTGTATCAGATATCCAATTAGCATCACAGTATCCTTCTAATACTGTTGGATATCTCTTATAAAGTATCCCATGATTCATTGTATACTTTAAATATCTCAATACTCTTAAAAGAGCCTTCCAGTGATCCGCACTGGGATTACTAGTGAACCTACTTAGTTTGCTCACTGAATATGCGATGTCTGGACATGTACAATTCGTTAAGTACATCAGACTCCCAATTATTCTTGCATATTCCAACTGAGAAACTGGTTCCCCTCTGTTCCTTGCTAAGTGTAGAGTTAAATCTACCGGTGTCTTAGCCGGAGGGTCATTAATGACATCGAACTTTCGAAGTACATTTTCTAGATAATGGGACTGTGACAGAACTATTCCTTCTGATGTTCTAGAAATCTTTATTCCCAATATAACATCAGCTAATCCCATGTCTTTCATGTCAAAGTGCTTCTTTAACATGCCTTTAGTATTCATGATCAATTCATGAGTACTTCAAATTATCAACATGTCGTCTACGTAAAGACAGACAATTACAAATGATTCAGATGTTCCTTTGATGTAGACACACTTATCACATTCATTTATCTTGAATCCATTTGACAACATAGTTCGTTCAAACTTTTCATGCCATTGCTTAGGTGCTTGTTTTAATCCATACAACGACTTTACAAGTTTACACACCTTCTTCTCTTTACCAGGAATAATGAACCTTTCAGGTTGTTCCATATAAATCTCTTCATCTAGCTCTCCATTCAAGAAAGCTATTTTCACATCCATCTGGTGTATCTCAATGTTATGCACAACAGCAATCGCAGTGAGAACACGTATGGATGTGATTCTTGTGACAGGAGAATATGTATCAAAGAAATCATATCCCTCCTTTTGTCTAAACCCTTTGGCTACCAGCCGGGCTTTGTACTTATCGATAGATCCATCTGCCTTATACTTCCTTTTAAGGATCCATTTGCAACCCAACAGTTTGCATCCTGGAGGAAGATCAACCAACTCCCAAGTATTATTATGCATTATGGACTCTATTTCACTGTTAATAGCTTCTTTCCAGAACAGACTATCTGGACCGGATAAAGCTTCTTTAACTTGATAGCGGTTCGTTTTCTAACATATATGATTGAAAATCAGGACCAAAAGACTTTTCCACTCTTGCCCTCTTACTACGTCTAGGTCCTTCATCTTCTTCTCGAGATGGACCATTTGTAGCTTCATGAGTTCTCTTATTAGAACTTGTATCTTTCCTATCCTTAGCAGGAAAGATATTTTCAAAGAATGATGCATTCCTTGATTCTATCGTCATTCCTTCATTCATATCAGGAATGTCCGATTTGTACACTATAAACCGATAGGCACTACTATTGCTGGCATATCCAATAAAGATGAAGTCAACCGTCTTGGGACCGATCTTTATTTTCTTTGGCTTAGGTACCTCAACCTTAGCTAGACACCCCCACTCTTTAAGGTATTTATAACATGGCTTACGATTACTCCATAATTCGTAAGGTGTCTTATCAATTCCTTTCTTGGATATCTTATCAAGAATGTAGTTGGATGTGAGTATGGCTTCCCCCCACAAGTTATCGGGTAAGCCTAAACTGATTAACAGTGCATTCATCATCTCCTTAAGAGTACAATTTTTGCGTTCAGCTACTCCGTTAGACTGAGGTGTATATGGTGATGTCGTTTGATGAATAATGCCAGATTCCCAGCATAATCCTTCAAACGGAGCGACATATTCTCCTCCCCTATCGCTTCGAATCTTCTTAATCTTTACATTAAGTTGATTCTCAACTTCATTCTTATAAGTTTGGAAAGCCATTATTGCTTCATCCTTACTTCTCAAGAGATATACATAGCAATATTTAGTGCAATCATCTATAAAAGTAATGAAATACTTTTTCCCACCTCGAGTTTGCACTAACTTTAGATCACAAATATTTGTGTGAAATAACTCAAGAGGTGTTGTGTTTCTTGTCACCGAAGAAAATGATGACTTAGTCATTTTTGCTTCAACGCAAATTTCACATTTGTCAGTTGAATCGAATTTATTCTTAGGAATTAATTCTTGACTCACTAACTTCTTAATTGTTTTGTAATTCATGTGACCTAATCTATCATGCCATAGATTAGGACTATCCAATAGGTAGACATAAGAAACAAACTTTTCATTCTTCGCTTCAATGCGAATAATACATCTTACATTCATTTTGAACAAGCCATTTTCAAGGTACCCATTTCCAAGAAACATATCATTCTTGGTCAATACAAAGTTTTCTAACTCAAACACTAGTTTAAATCCAGCCATGCTCAACAGCGATTCGGAAACCAGGTTCTTGCGAACGTCTGGGACATGCAGCACATCCTTGAGAGTTAGCTCTTTGCCTGAAGACATATTCAGTATAACCTTTCCAAGTCCCATGACGTTGGAAGTGACACCGTTTCCCATACACACCTTCTCTCCACTGATAGGAATGTATGACGAAAACCAAAATCTATTACCACATATGTGGCGGGTAGCTCCAGTGTCTATCCACCATTTATTACTGGTGTCTTCGAAATTTGCTAAGGTGGCTTCAACGGTTTCACACACCATTGCTTCTAAATCAAGCCCATTCAACCTTTCAATAATGGTGGCTTGATTTCTGGAGTCGGTCTCTTGAATCTTGTAGACCCGTTCCAATGAGTTCCACAACTCCTTGGCTGTCTCCACGAGACAGTACTCCTCGTATAAGGCTTTACTTAGCCCACTCAATATGTACATTTTACATATGAGATTTCCATGATTACATGCCTCTGTGGCTATCCGTCCTTGCGGATCTGAATTATCATCCCGACTAGCGGGGATACCTTGTTCAATGAACATCTTCAAACCAAGGTTGGTTAGGAGGTACAACATCTCCTGTTGCCAGCTTTTGAAATCCGCACCTTCGAACTTCGTTGTTTTCTTGCTAAGTGCTGGATAATTCTGAATCGGAGCGGGTACAACAATCTGGCTCGTTGCATTTGTCTGATGAGGGTGGGTAACCTCGAACAACTGAGAGGTTTTATTTTCAGTCGATATTTCCTTAAGAAAACGTAAATTACTTCTTATGATTGTTAGGAAAATAATAACGGAAATTCAAAAAGGCCTTCTTTAAGAAAATAACTGAAAATAATAAAATCGGGAAAAGAAATGAAAATCGGAAAAACTGAATTAAACTGGGAATGCAGAGAGTCGAGGCTTGTGTTAGACACAATCTCCGTAAGAAGTAATTGCCCCACACTGGTGCTAACGGTAATTGACAATCTTCTCGTAAGATGCAACGACTTTAACTATCGTTAATAGGAGCACTCCAAATTAACGACTTCGGCGAACAAATCTAAGTATTTGGAACTTCTGGACTTGAAGGAAATTTATGCTTCAAGATGCTTTTTATCTAACTTGCTAATGATAGATGGATGACTGAATGAATGAATTGCCAAACCTGGTGGGGGGGGTATATATAGTTAGTGAAGAGTTGGGATGCCCTTTGGGAATAAACACAATTGGCACCTGGTGGATTCAGGACCGTCAGATCAGATTCTGGTGAAGGGCTCAGATCTGCTGGATCGGACCCGCCCATTCCCAAGGGGCGCGGGTCATGCCTTTCTCCGTCTGGGTCTGACCCATGACTCCCCGAACGGACATGGGCCAGGTTCTGTGAACCTGATCTGCCAGACCTTCCAACTGGGCCAAACCCATCTGCGCCTAAGCCCAAACCAAATGGACCCATCCGAACCGACCCCACGATCAACCGAACCGAGCCGCCCCCATCTTTTGTCAAAAGATTTAAGGCTCCAATAGCTCCTAGCGAAGTGCAAAGTGCGCCCTAAACCGCCCATTCCGCCCTTCGCGCGCTTCGCGGGTGTGGTCCAAATTGAGTTAGTATAAAACTGGCACAATTGGGCTGCACCTTGCATGGTTGGCCCAATGCTCCACCTAGGTTGGCCCACGGAGGAACAACTTGATGCCTCCTCCTTGTTTGCATTCACTTATAAACTTGCTTTACTCTCTATATCTAAGCAATGTGGGATAACTCTTTCATATCTCATAAACTCTTCATTTTCCCATTTCAAGTTACAATCTTTAGCCATTAATTTCTCATTCACCCGGAAATGGTTTTGAGTAAATAAATGCATTTTCTTAATCTATAACAAATGTAGATTATAATTTTGTAACTTATTTCATTTAACAATAAATGAAACCAATTTGAAAATTGAGTCAAAACTTGGTCAAACCTAGTTTCTTAGACCCATTTCCAACATAATTTGGCCATGGAGTTGGTCTGTGTAAACCCAACATTGGAGTGTGTGAAAGCTATTAGGCTTGTAAGAATGGAAGGACCAAGAATATAAGAGATAGAAGAGGAATGTGAGGAAACGGAGATGGACAACTCATAGAAGAGGTATCACCAAAAAATGATGTGGAGGTTCTCGCCAGAAGAGGAAGAAGATTGAAGTAGACACTTTGCAACTAAGAGACGAGCCGGACATTCAAACTCTTGAGAAGTTAGAGGAGGTAGAAATCAATAGTAATTTCACTGAGCAAAAGATCAAAATCGGGAAACAACTTTCCAAGGAAGAGCGAGATCGTTTGATTGAGTTTTTTAAGCAATGTTTGGATGTGTTAGCTTGGCAGCGAGAAGATATGAGAGGAGTAGATGAGAATGTCGACATGCATTGCTTAAATGTTAACCCAAATGTAGAGCCGTTCAAACAGAAAGTTAGGTACTTGTTCGCAAAAAAAGAGAAGGCAATATTGGAGGAAGTGGAAAAGTTACTCAAGGCGGGAATCATTGAAGAAATCAAATATCCAATTTGGTTGGCCTATCCAGTGATGGTATTAAAGGCAAACAAAAAGTGGAGGATGTGTATTGATTTTACAGATCTGAACTCGGCATGTTCCAAAGATTGTTATCCTTTTTCAAAAATTGACAAGTTGGTTGACTCTATAGCGGGGCACGAGGTGTTCAATTTCATTGATGCTTATTTGGGTTATCATCAAATTAAGATAGCAGAGGAGGATAAGGCGAAAACCGTATTCAGAACGTCAAAGGGAAACTTTTGCTACAAGATGATGCCATTTGGGTTGAAAAAGGCTGGAGTGACATACCAGTGTATGGTCAATGAAGTATTTAAGTCGCGGATTGGGAGAAATGTTGAAGCATATATAAACGATACGGTGATCAAGACAAAGGATGGAGATCACCTAGATGATCTGGCAGAAACATTCAGTAACTTGAGGAAAAATTCAATGAAGTTATACCCCAGCAAGTAAACCACCAAAATGTTGATCTCGCATGACTGGATAAAGGCGGCGGGAATCATATTCGACAATCAAGAAGTTTCTCGACTAGACCATAAATGATCAAGATCTCGAACTCGGGGGCTACTGATATGATCATAAGAAAATGAATTTGTGCATGCACAATTATCACAAGGCTCAACAAGAAAAAATGGACCAAAGACTAAGAAATAGGCCCAAGACATAGTACAAATGACACATGGTGGCAAGAGAGAAACCAGGCAAGAAACATAAACCCATCAAGAAGCCCACTATGGCCCATGCCTCGATAATTTCAAGATAACACCAAGATGAGAACTTGCATGACGACATGAGATAAAGGGACAACAGGTGCGAGAAAGAGATTAGCATTCATTCAAGGATGTCGCCTAATGACGACATTACGATCAATAACAATTATCCGGAAGCAGTCAAAAGACGTTATTCACGTGTACACTTGGGCCCACAAAATCATTTATACACTTGATGAAGAATCTATCAGAAAAGGGTGACGTCTCCACTAATTTTGAGTGCTCATGCACATCCAATAGGAAGATAACACGTGGTCAATGACGCATGCAAGGCACATGACGAGAGGAACTATATAAACCATACCAAAAACCATAAAATGTAAGTCTCAAGTATATTTCTACACCATTTCTCAGCTTCTTGTACTCTCTTTTCTTATAGGTATCAACAAGTACTTATACTAACGCCGTAGGGGTTTTAGTCAGAGATGCTCCCGGTATAATTTATTTTTGCATTATGTGTGTAGGGTTCAACGAAGAAAGGAGATAAAGTATCCACCTTTGAACAACAAGCTTTGGGTCTGATAAACCATTTTGTGCGACAGCATCAGGGCTTAAGAGTTAAGCTTCATTTGTAAACGCCCTATGCACTTGGAGTTTTGGTAAATTTTCCTTCTTATTGTTTGAAAGATGTTGCCTCAAGGCGGATCCAGGGGGGGGCAGGCGGGGGCACTCGTCCCCCCCCCCCCAGCGGCGGAAATGCAGTGAAAATTTTTTTTTTTTGCCCCCATCATATTTTTGTTATATATGTATATATATAATTAACTTCAAGATTAACACCAGTGAGTGGTGTGGTTCAGCGGTAGAAGAGGTGAAGTTAAAGCCTTTAGTGTTTCCTTTCAAATCCATGTTCGAACCCTGCTATCTACATTTTCAATTAATTTTATTTGTCTTCCATCTTTGCTATTATTTCTCTTAATTTCCTCACATTTTTTCAATCTTAATTAATTCGTTAGGCTTTTCCCATTTTTTTTTTGTTTTTGGTCTTTCTTCCTATTATCCCAAGTTTAATTAGCAAATTTGAATTTCTTTTTTGTACGAGTAATATATTTTAATAAATTGTTTGCGTTAAATATTTCAACATTATTTCAATCGTTCTTTGAATTATTTACTTTTATCATTTTTGTTAACTAAAATACATTGTATTTCATGGATCCGACCCATTTTTTACTTGTCCGACCCGGGCGAAATGAGCGCCGCCCGAACCCCGTATAATCTTGCCCCCCCCTCGGCCAATTTCTGGCTCCGCCCCTGGCCTCAAGGTACCATGTAATGTGCCGAGCACTTCACATTATTCCAATAGTAATATCCAAAGTACTTGGATCTGTTCTAAATATTATTTATCTTAATTTAAATTAGTTTATTTATTACTTTTCTTCCAATTAGTTTCACCATTTGTCCAGCTTCTTTTGTTTTAGCTAAAAACTTAAAAAGAACATACTAATTAATTAAATAGATAAAATAAGAAAGTAAATCGAAACACAATCATTTCATATCTTCTAAATCTGAATCAAAATGGATGTCTATTTTATCAACTAGGAGATATTTTGAAAAACTTTATTCTTTATAAATTTTAATGGCAAAGTTTATATAATTTAATGATAAAGATGAATAAATTATTTAAAAATAAATTTTTTAAAAAATAAATATTTATTTTAGGATTTTTTAAGAAAAAATAAATTGAACGAAATAAAAGTGATGGGCTATACCCAACGAATGAAGCTCAACATTCCAAGCATTACACAGTCACAGTTATTAAATTGGCCAATCCAGTTAGCATAACGCCTACGGCCCACCAACATAAGGTCAGTCGACCTAGCTTATTGTCCGACCATCTTTGATCTCGACCTAGATTCATACGACATACGATCACTTATGTAATCCACATCTAAAGTAAAGGCACAAAGTCAGGTCGACCTCGAATATTCAGGCGACCTCGACCTACAAATGTGTGCATCTATCCACGACTCTATTTGTAACCGTCTCCTACAATCACGGAGATCGCTACGCCTACATTATCTCCACGATTTAAGGGATTCCCTACTATCCCATGGAGCTCTTATATATATCAGACTACATCCAACGTAAAAAGGTAGTGTCTTCTTCGCTATTTTGAGAACAAGTTATTTACATACAATTTATATATAAACTTATAACACCATATCTCATCACACGCCAGAGGGTCTTAGCCATAGACCACCCTGGCTAGTCGTTTGTTCGTGATTTCAGGTCACAGTAGTTGGAGATCAACCTATTGCTAGACTAAGTCTGATCTGGATCGTTTCCTGCGTCATCAGTTTGGTTTCATTGTCGGGAAACGATAATGCTAGACCTCGATACCTCAAGCAACCGTAAACATGGTATCCGATGGACATACTGCTACTGCCTCCAGTGAGTCAATGCACGAGAATGAGGGGGAAAACATTGATACAGGTGTCGGGAATCGCACTGCAAACTTACCTCCTCCTTCACAGGGACACCCCACTAGGAGAGCCACTCGCTCCAACAGTGTGGCCGATGGTATGGGTTTGCAAGATGGGAGAAGACAGAAGAGGTCCATGCCTAACCAAGGGGTAAGCCAGCATGCGACATGCATCGGGATCGTCGGTTGTGGTCAGGTAGAGTTCCGGCGTGCGTCGGGAAGGGCTTCGGAGTACCACGAGGGGACTCGGAATGCCCCAGAGGGAATCGAAAGGGACCGGGATTGCCCCGGCGGTCTTAGAAGGATTGCCCCGAAGGGTCTTAGAAGGAGGCCTGAAAACGGTAATAATCTCTACGGCTAGTACAAACCACTAGCTCAAAAATACTTAATGTTATAAAATAATTATTTGAACTCCAAAAGCCGCTAATCCATCAAACACGCAGCCAATCCACTCCAATCATTTATTACCTGGGAGGGGAAAGAATATGAAAGGATGAGCGAACAAATCTCAGTAAGTTCATACTGGGTCTCTTCGGTTTCTAAGAAGAGACGACCAGAACGAACGGAGTTTAACAATATATCAATGAAAGGATAACAGATACAATAAATAGTTTAGGTACTGAAAATGTCAAAGAAGGATACTTTTTCAAATAACAAGTAGTGGCACTTTTACAAATAACAGATAGAACTTTACACACACTTGCCCGTCAATTCCAAGTACTTTTGCACCTTTCATCTAGGCGACTCCGATATACCTTTTCAGGCAATCGTTGAATAAGGTTCTCTTACGCTATTATCAAAGCGCCCCCTTATTCTGATGCATCATGATAATCACATCTATAGAATTTAGATCACTTCCTTCTATAGTGAAGGTCATTTCAATCTGTTTAGACCAATTTATTTAACTTTGAGACCATTTCAATCTGTTTAGGCCTTAGGTCATTTCAATGTAACGACCCCAAACATAAAAAGTCCGTATCAATTGGACAAATTTAACATCATATACATATAGTGTTCATGGAATGAGAACACATAAGTCAATTTCAATTCACATAGATACACATTGAACAAAATGCATCAATGGTAAGATATTCCAAGAACGTTCATAACGAGGGAATACAAATCACTACCGGCCACTTGGTAGCATATACATTATGAAATTTTTAGAATCCTAACACAAAGGATAACAACAATCGAATGCTAAGGAGCGTAATCCCTAACCTTATTTGCTAGCACACTCCTTGCAACAATTCCCGCACAAATCTACAATTATGCAAAAGGATCTCTTAGGGTAAAAGTAATTCTTATTTACCTAACCCATAACTATTTTCCATATTCTTGTTAACCTGTGAGTTATTCCTCTTTAACTCCTTTTAAGGTTAACCCTTTAGGTTTATCAAAATACTTCTAGGGTTTCTTGGTTTAAACCTTTTTTTTTCTTCAATCTAATTCATACCCCACACGGCAACACACCCACACACGTACACAGCACACACACACAAGCTGCATGTACACAAACATTAAATTCATTCTTTTTTTTTCACCATATGACATCCGTCCCTTCATCCATAACTTTAAAATTACTCCCTCCGTTTTGACTTCTTTGACATTTACATTTATTTGACTTTCTCCAATTCACAATTAAAATTAATCTAAATTAATCTGTACAACATTTAATTGGGACACTAAACTAATACAACCTCATACTACTTATATCAATACTATAATATTTTGTCCTTTGAAATCAAACAACACATACCGGATGAATGGATCGGCCATAGTAATATCCAAGCTTCTATCGAATACTGTCACTCTCCTCTCTCCCTCTCGGCAATTATCTATCTCACGACTTTCTCTCTCTTGCCGCTATCTATTTATTGCCGCCTCTCTATCTCCTCACGGCACCCTCTCTATCTTCTTTCTAGGTTTATGAAAATAATAAGGCTCCTAGGGTTTAAAAAGAGTATTTATATTATGGGTTTTCAAAACCTAGGCTAAATAGGTAATCAAGGTAATTAGGTAATCTAAGCCCATTGACTCCAGCCCACTATACAAGTCCAATTAATAAAAGGAATAACAATTATTTAATTGATAGAACACAATTAATTAAAATGAAACATTTATTAATTAAAAAGGTCAAATTAATTAATAAAGTAAATGACAAATTCGGGTTATTACATTCTTACCCCCTTAAAAGGGTTTGGTCCTCCAAACCAAACGCACCCAATCAGAAAATAGGGTGAGATACGACTCTCGTATCTCACTCTCGAGCTCCCACATTGTTTCTCTTTCTGTATGGTTGCTCCATTGCAATTTCACATAAGGAATTACTCGCTTCCTCAACAACTTGATCTTTCCGATCCACATCTTTACAGGTTGTTCATCATAACTCAAATCGGCACGAAATCTCAGCTGCCTATACTCAATCACATGGCTCGGGTCGGAGATGTACTTTCTCAACATCGAGACATGAAATACATTATGTACTCCAGCAAGCACAGGCGGTAAGGCTAACTTGTAAGCCACCACTCCCACTTGCTCCAAAAACTCAAATGGTCCAACGTACCCCGGGCTTAACTTCCCGTTAATAACCATTTCCGAATATGTTATACCTTATCTGCGGTCACTTGGACATTCTCTGGTCCCATTAACTTCCTTTCACCAACTTCATCCCAACAAGCAGGCAATCTACATTTCCGTCCATATAAATCTTCCTACGGTGCCATGCCGATGCTAGCGTGATAACTGTTGTTGTAAGCAAATTATACAAAAGTCAAATGCTCTTCCAAGTAACTTGCCAATCCAATGACGTAGCCCTCAACATATCCTCGAGTGTTTGAATAGTCTTTCTGACTGTCCATTTGTCTGCGGGTGAAAAGCTGTACTCATCATCAACTCAGTACCCAATGCTTGTTGTAACTCTTCCAAAACTTCGACGTGAATCTCGCATCTCGATCGGACACTATTGAAACTGGTATCCCATGCAATCTTACAATCTCATCAACATATAACTTAGCCAACTTCTCCAATGAATTTTGTCACCTTAATAGCCAAGAAGTGAGTCGACTTCGTAAGTCTGCCCACTATAACTCAAATTGCATTATAACCCCTCAACGTCTTTGGTAGTCCCACTAATAAATTCATTGCTATATCCTCCCACTCTTATTCCGGAATTGGTAACGACTGTAATAATCATGCCGATTTTTGGTATTCACTCTTCACTTGTTGACATACCAAACATATCGATACAAACTCTGCCATTTCTCCTTTCTTATTATTTCTACCAAAAATGATTCCCTTAGGTTCCTATACGTCTTTGTACTCCCAGAAGGTACGGAAAACCTTTAGACAGTGCACTTCCTGCACACTCTCTCTTCTTTTGTCCTTGTCGCTAGGTATCCAAATTCTCGATTGATATCTAAAATTCCCTTGTCTTCTATACGAAAATCTATTACCTTTCCCTTTACCATACTCTAATGTATCCTCACGGCTCTTCATCTATTCCTTGTGCTTCCTTGATTTGGTCTAACAGTGTTGGCTGAACACCTAACTGAGTCAAATGCCTTTTAACTCTCACTTCTAAACTTGAAACCTCATGTTGGACTTTTTGGTAGGCTTCTCAAGATCTTAATGAAAACTTAACGTAAAATGTAACGGAGATTGGAAAACTATTAGACAAGTCGAGTCTTGTATTAAATACAATCTCCGTAAGAAGTTATTGCCCCGCACAGGTGCTTACGGTTTCAATGGCAATCTTCTAGTAAGATAAAACGACTTTTAAGTATATGATAGGAGCACTCCAAATCAAATACTCTAACGAACAACACCATGTTTGAAACTTTGGACTTTGAAGGATTTTATGCAACAAAATGCCAATGATTTGGGTATGTTTTTCTATCTTACTAGAGGGTAAGAATGCTCAAATATTTGTATGAATAAGCGAAATTCGGAGGGGAAATATATAAAGAGAGTTAAGGGGTTTGTGTCTTTTCCCTTGAAAGGACACAACTTTCTGTTTGAATTGGCACTTGTTCAGGATCTGCTCGGCCGAGTCAAGGGACTCGCTCGGCCGAGCACCAAGCTGCACGGCCGAGTCAATAGACTTGCACGGCCGTGTAATTCACACTGCTCGGCCGAGCAGACATATGCCTCGCCCGAGCAAACTTGTCCAGAGACTTTGGCCAATTTCTGTGCTCTGCTCGGCCGAGTCAAGGACTCTGCTCGGCCGAGCACTTCAAAACACCCTTTAACTAACTTTCGTTAAGTTACAAAACTTTGTCATTAATTTCTCATTCACCCGGAAATGGTTTTGAGACATTAAATGAGTTATATAATCTACAACAAATGTAGATTACCATTTGTAACTAGTTTCGTTAACAAATAACGAACTTTCGTTAGAAACCTAGGTCAACGTTAAGTCAAACTTAACTTTCCGTTACCCATTTCCAACACTTCAATGCCATTCCATGCACTTACCCCTTTAGAAATCAATGTCGCTAAGGTTCCTCGATTCTTCCTACTCAATGCATCGGCCACCATATTGGCCTTCCCTGGGTGATACAAATTGAACAATCAAAATCCTTAAGCAACTCAAGCCATCACCTCGCCTCATGTTAAGCTCCTTCGGGTGAAAATTTACTTAAGACTCTAACGATCCATAGAGATCTGACAAGTTATCCCATACAAGTAATGTCTACAAATCTTCAAATCAAATACAGCTGTTAACTCCAAATCATTGGTCGGGAAATTTTTATTTTTTCCTCATGGTTCTTCAATTGTCTTGATGCATAAGCTATAACCTTGTCATTCTCGCATCGACACATAACCTAATCCTTTCAACCAAGCATTACTATATATCAAAAATCCATCGGATCCCGATGGTACAAGAAGAACCGGTATGGTCACTAATCATCGCTTCAACTCTTGAAAATTCTTTTCACATTCTTCTGACCAAACGAACTTCGCTCCTTTCTGCGTTAACCTCGTTAACGGTACTGAGAACTTCAAGAATCCTTTCACAATCTCATATAATATCCTGCTAATCCCAAGAAACTTCTTATCTCACTAACCGTGGTTAGTCTCTCCCACTCGACTATAGCCTCTATTTTTGTTGGATCCACTACAATCCCATCCTTAGATGCCACATGCCCTAAAAATGCCACTTTCTCCGGTCAAAATTCACACTTCTTGAATTTGGCATACAACTTATGTTCCCTCAAAATCTGCAAAACTATCCTCAAATGTTCTTCATGTTCCTCCTTAGTCTTAGAATACACCAAAATGTCATCTAAAAATACTATCACACATTTATCCAAGAATTCCTGAAATATTCTATTCATTAATTCCATAAATGCAGATGGCGCATTTGTCAACCCAAACGGCATAACCCAAAAACTCATAATGACCGTACCTTGTACTAAAGGCCGTCTTCGCAACATCCTCGTTCTTTACTCTCATCTGATGATATCCCGATCTCAAATCTATTTTCGAGAAATAACACGCTCCCCGAAGGTTGTTCAAAAAAGTCATCAATTCTTGGTAACGGATACCGATTCTTCACCATCACATGATTCACCTCCCGATAGTCGATACACATCCTCGTCAATCCATCCTCCTTCTTTACAACCAACACCGGTGCATCTCAAGTTGAAACACTCGATCTTATCAAACCCTTATCCAATAACTCTTGCAGTTGTTCCTTCAGTCCTTAAGTTCAGTCGGTGTCATTTTGTACGGTGCCTTAGATATCGGTTCAATCTCTGGTACTAAGTCTATGGAAAATTCCACCTCCCTTTTTGGTGGTATTCCCGGCAATTCTTCTGGAAACACATCCTTAAAATCTCTGATCACTGAAAGAGACTCTATACTTACTCCTTTCTTATCCGTCTCTCCAATATAGGCCAAGAATCCTTCACATCCTTTTCTCAACATCTTTCGAGCCTTCATTCCCGAAATAAGACCCGATCGGATTCTCGGGTCGATCCTTGAAAATAAAACTCTTCTCCATATAGCAGTCCAAAATGTACTTCTTTCTTAAAACAATCTACCTTGTGTGAATGTGTGCCCAAAATTTTTGTTTATTGGAATTCACGTGAGTTTGAAGACATCCGAGTTATTTGAAAAACGGAGTCGCCACGCCATTTTGATTACCTCAAAACTTTGAAAAAAAGGTTTTATGGGTTCGGAGGTTAAGTTACCCCTTGGGAAGAACGTTTGGCGTTCACCCAAAGTGCCTTGCCGGAGCAAGTCTCCCGAGATTTCATTAATCGTGATTGCTTGCGTGCTTTCTTTGTGTGCATGTGTTTGAAAGTAAAGGGGGGGAATGTCCCAAGTTGTCTTCCGGACGTACAAACCATTTGTTGGTTGTCGCTCGGGATTTCTTGGAATTTATGTATTTGGGATTATGATCCCGTCCTCATCTTATGACTTATGATCATCGCATTTTAACCTCGGGACCCTCGGGACTTGCGTGATCGAGAGAATGACTCTCTTTTGGGTCAAAGATGAGGTTCTTTAGGAAGGAATGTCCTTAGCCCATCAATCCTACGCTTTAAGACGGTCGAGCTCGTATAGAGGCTTCATACTCATTCTTAAGCGATAATCGGAGATATAGGGTTCAAGGTTATCCTTTTCCTAAAGAAATCATGAACCTTTTAATGGAAGGAACGATGCAAAGATGAGAACTTTTACACCGGTCCGTTCCAAGGTTGGGGAAAAGGGGAAATGCATGATGAAAAATGACTCTTTAATGAAAAGATGACATTTTGGTTTTAGCAAATGATGCTTTTTGATTGAAAGAAATGATCTTTATGCAAATGATGCATAAAGATAGGATTTTTATGCAAATGATGCATTAGAAAAGGGGGTTTTGATGCAAAGGATGCATTTTTATTGAAAAAGATTGGATCTTTATGTGCAAATGATGCATAAAGATAACATTTTTATTGGAAAATAGGGATTTTAGGTGCAAAGGATGCACCTTTATGAAAAAGACTACATTTTTATGACAAATGAGGTCTTAATGCATGCAAAAAGGGGAAGGGGATGATAAAGATGTGATCTTTAAGCTACCAAGTCCCAAGCAAGATATATGAATGCAATGAGCAAGTATATCAATTAAAATGCAAGGTTAGGGCGTGCGAGGTTACCAATGACTTCCTTTGCTTCTCGGGACGGAGCTAGGAGGAGAGGTCGATCTTTGGTCTTCAAGGAGGAGGGATGTAGCTTCTTGGCCTTCCTTCTTCTTCTTCTTGAATTGAGGGTTTCTTCACGTATTTGAGTGTATTGTGTATTTTCTCATATATTGTGTGTGTTGAAATGGGTAGAGGAGGGCTCTATTTATAGGCGATCTGGATAAGGCTAATGAAGCCGTGCGGCTGCAGCCCTTTGCAAATGAGGCCGTGCGGTCTTATCCATTATGACTCGGCATTCTAGAACCATGCAAGGTGGCATTATTCTAGAACCTTCTCCCTAATTAAGAAAACGTGTTTTCTTAATTAGGAAGGCTCCCTACAGCCCTAATTTTAATTTGGGACTGCTCTAGGACATTTCCGGAACACTAGGAAGGTCAGGGAATTAAGGGAAACTTACCGAAATGTCGGGAAAATTAACCGGAAGGCATGAGCCAGATTTGGGTACTTACGAAGCCCCTCGGCAACGTCACTTGCAAGGCGAGTGGGGTTGTCGATAGAAAAGGATCCGATGCGGCGAATGCCGAGACGGATTGGGAGACCGAGGCGGTCGAGTGGCTGAACCTTTTGGAAGGCTACCTACGTATCCGGAGGAATCAAGCCGGGCCGTAGTTCGGGATTAGGATCCGGCAGGGAAGGAAGAAGAGAAGCGGTCTCTGCGGGGAAAAAGAAGAGAAAATGACCTAGGAGGTCAAGCAATTGATCCTCGGGGATATGCTAGGAGTGACCCGGGTGGTCGGATATCGAACTTCTATGAGGCCCGCTTTATCGCCGAGGAGTGACAAAGAAACAGTGTGACCAAAGTGGTCGAATGGCTGGACCTTTTATAAAAGGCTACCTACGTATCCCGGAGGAATCAAGCCTTGATCGTAGTTCAAGCATCACTAGATAGTTAGGAATGATGTCTAGGATCCTTGAGATTTTGACAATTCGGAGGCTGTCACCTGATGAAGCTAGAGCTTATGGCACTATCTCTTTATGACGGAGATAGAGGTAACTTAAGTTGGGAAACTTGAGCGTACGTCACTATTCGCGGATAGAGGTAGCACAAGTTGAAATGACTTGGGCATACGTCACTATTCGCGGATAGTGGTAGCACAAGTTGAAATGACTTGGGCATACTTCACTATTCGCGGATAGAGGTAGCACAAGTTGGAATGACTTGGGCATACGTCACTATTCGCGGATAGAGGTAGCACAAGTTGGAATGACTTGGGCATACGTCACTATTCGGATAGAGGTAGCACAAGTTGAAATGACTTGGGCATACGTCACTATTCGCGGATAGAGGTAGCACAAGTTGAAATGACTTGGGCATACGTCACTATTCGCGGATAGATGAAATGAGTTTGAAATGGCTTGGGCATACTTCACTATTCGGCTGATAGAGGTAGCACAAGTTGAAATGACTTGGGCATACTTCACTATTCGCGGATAGAGGTAGGCACAAGTTGGAATGACTTGGGCATACGTCACTATTCGCGGATAGAGGTAGCCTGAGTTGGAATGACTTGGGCATACGTCACTATTCGCGGATGAGGGTAGCACAAGTTGAAATGACTTGGGCATACGTCACTATTCGCGGATAGAGGTAGCACAAGTTGGAATGACTTGGGCATACGTCACTATTCGCGGATAGAGGTAGCACAAGTTGGAATGACTTGGGCATACTTCACTATTCGCGGATAGAGGTAGCACAAGTTGGAATGACTTGGGCATACTTCGCGGAAGGTAGCACTACTCCATACTTCACTATTCGCGGATAGAGGTAGCACAAGTTGAAATGACTTGGGCATACGCGTCACTATTCGCGGATAGAGTAGCACAAGTTGGAATGACTTGGGCATACGTCACTATTCGCGGATAGAGGTAGCACAAGTTGGGTTCGACAATTCGGGAGGTTGTCACCTAGTGTTATCCCGTTATAACGGAATTAACGGAGGCGATTTGGGAATAGAGCTTGATTGCTAAAGAGATAAGGGATATTTTACGAAAGATGTTATCTTGGTTAAAAGATAACGGAAATTGCATGCCAGTGGAAGGTCCGGGGGCGGGATTGTAATTTACGCCCCGGAGCGAATGAAGCCGCCCGGCATGAGATGGAGAAAAAGAAGCCGTACGGCTAGAGGCCTGTTTTTTCCAGATTATTTAAAACAGGTTTTGAACGGGCATTGGGCATTTGTTGCCACCCACTTCAGCCGAGAGAGAGAGAAGAGAGAGAGAGAATTCGAAATTTCTTCAATCCCCTTTGCTTCCCTTTGATTTGAGATGGATCCGGAGGGCAATCCCATACCGAGGCAAGCAAGAAGAAACATCTCGGCGGCCGCGAGAAGGAGGAGAAAGGAGCTCGTTCGGACGGAAAGGAAGTATGACTTCCTTACGCCTCCATCGGAGCTTTACCCGGGGAGAAGGGAGCATAAATCAACGAACCCGCGATCGGTTGGGGTAAGCATTCTCATTTTGCTCAAATCCGATGATTTTGCTTGATTTTTGAATGATTTAGGGCTTGGCCCGAATTTTAGGATTTTTGAATGATTTTTTTGAATGATTTTGAGATGCATGAACAACCTATGAGGCTAAGAATATGCAATGTGCAATTTTATTTGATGAAAAATATGAGAATGACTCACTTTTTTCTCGCAAAATGAAGTAAGAATGAGAATTTTTCAAAATATGAGACGGAGTTCTTGCCTTGTGCTAGAACTTAGGTCAAAATTCTGATTTTCAATGAGAAAACATGATTTTGGAAGATGAAAATGATTCATGCATGCCATTTTTGAAAGAATAATGCTTATGTGCGAAGAATTGTGATTTTGTGCTTTAGGAAAGCAATGACGCGTTTCAAGTGATGAAAGACACGTTTTTTGATGCAAATAATGCTAGAAAAACTTTTGTGAATGCTTTTCTTTTGAAAATATGTGCACTTTTGAATATATGCATGCTTTTGAAATGATATGAAGGACTGACGCTTCTTTTTGATGTGCTTGTCTACGGGAGAACAAGTCTAGAGGACCATCGGAGATAGCGGTTAAGCTTTGGCGAGAGGATGCAGGATTTTGAGAAGAATGGGGTAAATCCCCAAGCGGTGGTGGTGAGGGCTACCGGCTGGATGCATTTGTAGAGGCTATCGGCGGGGGTGTTCACATCACCTGCTAAGAGCGAGGGCTTAGTCCGGGCCCTTTACGAGTTACGAGTGGGACGGTACACATAGCTTTCACACGGTAGGGGAGAGGCGACGGTGACTCTTGCCGATTTCACGGCTATTGCGGCCTACGGTTCAGGGAGGCCCGTGACTTGGAGAGACCACATTACAGTAGGAGTTTCGGGCTTTGGTAGGGTTTGAGCTGATTCCCAGTGGGGATGGAGACGGGAACGTCGAGGTGGCGATTCGAGACTTGCATGCGGAAATTTTCTTTGCTAATGATGTGTGCCCAGCCCAGTGGCTAGAGCATTCATATGGTTGATGCTATCGGTCACCATTTTCGCCAGTGCGGGACGGCGGCTATGACTTGCCTCCTCGACTCTCTGGAGGATGTTGATGGGATAGGGACGGTCTCTTGGGGAGAGGCCGGATTGGCGGAGCTCTACTTCTCGTTGGACATGTACGGTCGGAACAATTTGCTTCGATGGTACTTCTCATTTGCCACTTGAGGTAGTCTCCTTTCTTTTTCTTTTCTCTTTTCTGTCTTGAGACTTTTATAAGAGAAAATGACCTTTTGATGTTTTGAACATGCGGGCCTGGTTTTGTGAGGTGATCGGGTTCTTCCACTTGGAACCGGCGAGTGATGTCACCATCTTCCTGCTATGGTTATTTGGAGGAGATGCGAGAGATAAATTCACGGGAAGACCCGGATTACCTTTGATTACAAAATGGTGAGGCCGGTCATCAACGAGGATGGGCACGATGGAGTGGACTTCTACCCACAGGGCGGTATCAGGAGATCTTCTTTGGGAGATGCTATCGAGGTGACGAGGCGAGAGGAGGTGGCTCATTTGGGCGACATGTGATGTCATTTATCGGGGACCGCTTCTCGAGGCGGCATGGCCATGTCCCTCCATTGGATGCCATTACTCCTCGGGATCCTCCGGCCACGGATGCTACGGCCCGGGAGCCGGAGGATGAGATTGCTAGGTACCCGAGGCGAGGCGTGGGCTGCGGAGGAGTATTTTGATATGGACACCCCCTCTGTTGTGTTTGTGGAGCGGCGCTGAGGACGCCACGAAGCTAGTGAAGGCGGCGGTCACTCGGGGATATGGGGAGGATGAGCCCTATCGGCCGCCGTCCTCACTACAAGCGCATCTGTCCCATGTGTGGTCCATGGAGTGCAGGAGGATGAGGATACTTTTTGTCCCCCGATGCTAGGGAGCCCCGGTACACCTTGCTTGCTTTGATATGGCTTGTAAGTGTACTTTTAGGGTCTTATTCCCTTTTTAGCTTTGATTTTACGCTTTTGCAATTTTACGAGATTTTACGAGATTTTTCTCTTCTTTTTCTCGGGTTCCGGCTCGCACTTACGATAGGTGTGGTCGGGCGAGAATAGGGGCTGGAAGGACATGTGCGGTCTCTTACGAGGAAGGCGGCTGCGCCGAAGGCGGCGGCGGATGCGCGGGAGCACAGGCGCGAGACGGCACGTCGGGGCACGAGCGTCTACCTCATCGGCCTCGGAGTACTCTTCCGAGTGCCATGCCTCGGGGCGGGGACCCAACGGCCCGACATTACGGGGCGGTGGCTGAGTACGGGCACGATAATGTCCATTTGTCGACTTGAGCTGACCGGGAGGACTTGATGAGGGAGGCTAGCATTTATGGTGAGTAGCGATGAGGAGGAAGAAGAATCGGAGGCACAGGAGGTCTCTAGAATAGATTTGGAACAAAAACAAACAATTTACAATTTTTATGCACACTTTGTTTATTTTTGCTTTATTTGGGCGCCGATGGGCGAAAACATTGTATTTACATTTTATTTACTTTTCTAATTTATGCTTTTTCAATTTGCATATTATCGAGCCTTGGGGCGACTTTTTTGCTTGGAATGGGGAAATTTTGGCGGGCCAAAATGATTTATAATGGTGTATAAATGCTTGAATGGCTTACGGATATGTTTTGTACGGGTTTTGGTTGAAAAAGTGGGGTGAAAACTCCCTTGGGCAGCAACTTTGGTTCTTTGCGAGAATTTTACTGCGAGAGGGCTAATGTGGCCGTGCGGCATGGCCTTGAGGGCAAATGAAGCCGTGCGGCTTAACGGTTACATGCAAATTTGGTTATTTTACGAATAAAAGCAAGGCTTGGCCATTTCATTTCATTTTCACTCTAGACTTGTCCCAATTGTTCCCGAGCATATTTTGGACCTAAAAGCACCATCTTTGAACACTTTGCGATGGAGAAGCCCGTCGGATTGCAAGGGAAGCGAGACCATTTTCTATCCGGTCTTCAATCTTGGGCGAGACATAACTTCCAAAATCACAAGGGAATTGCTTGATTCTTCCTTCAAGATCAAGTCTTTATGGCATTTGAGGATCTCCCGCCCGATTGGGACTTTGTTGAGAGCCGCGGCAAAGTTACGGGACGTCAGGAGACATGTTTCTTGCTTCTCTTACAACGAGAATTGTCCCAACGCACGAAGACTTGAGCCTTGATTGGGGTCCCAGAGGCGAGGCTATATCTATTCCGCTGATCGGAGACGCGCCGGTGACGGTAAAGCTTGCATCTTTTAACGAGATTCCTTTGGGAGAAGGTGAGAGGATGATGGTAGCCCCGGATAGGATTGACCTTTCGATATCCAGGGCGAGGTTTGGGTCTCCGGATATAGGCTGCGACCACGGTGGCTATGGATGCTTTCATTCTCTGCGTATTCTGTACATTCCTTCTTTGAGTCAGGTGGGGATCTGTCATAGTGGCCTCTTGGACATGGTCGGAGGCTGCGGGTGCAGGAAAGGATATTGTCCGTGGTTTTGGGAGAGACATTTCATGGGATCGATAGGATGGCTCGGGAGACCGTTTCATGAGGTCAGGGAGTCAGGCTATGTTGACTACGTAGGCTGCGGGGAGAGGCTCGGGGCTTTGCACAGGGCTTTGCCGACTCGGTGCCCTTGGGTGATTTCTCGGAGAGGTGCGCCTAGGCGGCGAGGAACGGGGTAGGCTGGGAGGGCGATGATGGCTAGGCTATCCCACTTCGGACATCCGTTGGTGGATACCACATTGGAGGTTGCGGACGGGAGGATATTTCGGGAGTCTTATCTTGTGAGGGTTCCGGGATTACTGCTGGTCGTCCTTCTACACCTGCTTGGTATCCGGGCGGTTTGGGGCTTTACGGGAGCCATTGAGTGATTGGGAGGACATCCGGACCATGGAGGTGGTGTCATTGGATATGAGAGATCCGGCCCGGCTTCTCTTTCTTCTCGAGGGCTTGGAGCGTATCTTTGCTTTCCCACCCGGGGCTATCTTCGGGAGCGGGGAAGAGCACCATCTTGACCACTTGTCTACTTGGAGTAGTACGAGAGGGAGATGGGAGCGACTCGGGTTATCTTGGAGGATAGACGTCGAGGCTTTATTGGGAGGCGGTGCTGACTCGAGTAGGACTACGAGGGAGGCGAGGCTAAGGCGAGTTGCCATAACCGGTCGAGGTGACTTGGTCGAGAGATATGGAGGCTCGGTACAAGAGGTTGTCAGAGTCGCTCCTTTGGCCCGAGGCTCGGAGGGAGGAGGTGCGGACTCGTGCTCGGATAGAGAGCGCTCATTGACACGGGGTTGGTAGAGGCTCCGGTGAGGATACCGGAGGTCGGGATGAGGGATACCGAGCATTATTGAGAAGAAAAGGAAGAAGACTCGACGAGGCAGGAAAAGGGAAGAAGGCGAAGAAGACTCGGCGAATGACGGTGACAAGTCTTTTCTCAAGATCCTCTTATTGCCATTTGCAAACACATTAGTTTATTTAGGCATTTTATTGTATTTTAGATCTTTTTAGCGAGGTTAGCGAGTTAAGAGGTAGACCGTGCTTGAACTCATCAAGAAGTTTTAACTTGTAATGAACAAGGCATATTATCTTAAAAATTAATCAAGACACATTTCATGGAAATTCAAATGTCTTTATTGATTGGGACCCGTTTTATGGCCCGAAATACCCTTTATTATTTAGGACGCACTTCATGGAAGCTTGATTGTCCTTTTTATTGTTTAGACCGAACCATATATGGCTGCCCTACGTTCCCCTTTTACAAGAAAGGCTAAGGGGCTCGAGGTCTACGTAGTTCATTACAGTGAACCAAAATTTTTTTTTTATGTGCGGCCATTTGTTTTTGCCTAGACCGCCCTTTTTGGGGTTTTCGGCCCTAGTTTGGGCATTACTCTTTTTGCACTAAGATTTTTTTTTTTTTTTTTTTTTTTTTTTATATGTGCAACCATGTCTTTTGCCTAGACCGCCCTTTTTGGGGTTTTCGGCCTATTTGGGTATTACTCTTTTTGCACTTTTTCTTTTTTTTTTTTTTTTTTTTTTTATTATTTTTTTTTTTTTTTATCGAGACATAGTATCTTCGGAGTTTATCACCGATTGGTGGGTGGACAAAGGGATTGCCATCCAAGTACGCAAGCTTCATTGCTCCTCTGACGGTATCTTACGCACCACATAAGGAGCCGATCCGGACGGGTTCCCATTTTCCCGGGGGTTGTCTACTGGTAGGGGGCTTTACTTTCGGCACTAAGTCGCCCTCTTTGATGTCTACGGCCTTGACCTTTTTATCAAACGCTACGGCCATTCGCCTGCAGTAGGCTCGGGTGTGTTCCATGGCTTTTAGCCTTCTCTCGTCAGCGGGGCTAACTCGTCATCATGCCCAGGCTTGCGCAACCATTCCACTTCATTGACAACATTTGTTTTCCGGGAGGACCCTTAATGACGGGATTTCCAACTCCACTTTGGTAACACTTTGCTTCCATCCGTAAGTTAGGGCAAAAGGAGTTTCTCCTGTGGGTACATTCGACAGGACGTTACGCAGCCCCGAGTGCTAGGTGCGGCTTTTCGGGCCAATCACGACCACGGATGGCCATCTTCCGGATGATCCGCTCGAGTGTCTTATTAGCGGCTTCCACGGCTCCATTGGTGCGAGTGCATGCGGGGACGACTTGTGGCGAGTAACTACGAATTCGACGGCGATCTATCGCGATCTCCTTCGAAGTGTGACCCATTATCGAAATGATCTCGTTGGGCACCCCATATACGCACATTATGTTTTCTTTGATGAAGCTGGGCCACTTTTACGGAAGTGAGGACCTTGTAGGACTTGGCCTCTACCCGCTTGGTGAAGTAGTCGATGGCTACCAACACGAACTCGTGCCCATTGCTTCTGGTCGGGGATATTTTCCCTATCACGTCAATGCCCCAAGTTGCAAACGGCCAAGGAGTCGTCATGCGGTGCAGTCATGAGGTGGGAGATGGTTGAGGTTGGCAAACCGGCGGCATTTGTCGCGAGGTTCGGACGTCTTGAATGCGGTCTGTTTCCATGGAGATCCGGTAGTAACCCATTCGAGGATCACTTGCATCGGGGCTCTGGCATTCATGTGAGGACCGCGGGGACCATTGTGGACTTCGGTCATCAACTCTTTGGCTCTTTCTTGAGTGACACATAAGAGGAGTGGTCCTTGATACCGCTTCTTGTATAGGTTGCCTCCTAGAATGACATAATGAGAAGCCAACCTTTTCGGGGCTTGTAAGCTCTTGGCTCACGATACCTTCTTTTCGGTCTACCTTCTTCGTCTACGAAAGGCGACTCTCCGTCTTTGAGGAATTGGTAAATACGATTGTACCAAGGTTCCTTTATAGGCTCGGGTCCCAGGTCCACTTCCACGAGAAGGTGGGGCTTCTCTTCTACCCACTCTGAAGGGCTTTATGGCTTTTCCCTCGGGGATCTCTACCAATGAGGCTAGAGTAGCTAGGGCATCTGCGAATCTGTTCTTTTCCCTCGGCAAGTAGTGGAAAGTCACTTCTCTGAGCTGTCCGATCAACTCCTCCATATGGGCATGATACCGTTGTAGATTAGGGTCCACGAGTCTTCCACTTGTTGGAGACTTGGTTGATGATCGAGTGAGTCTCAGTAAACTTCGAGCTCCTTGACATTTCTTTCTAAAGGCGGCCTCGAACCCGGCCAATGCGGGCTTCATACTCGGCGACATTGTTCGTGGCGGGAAAGTTCAACTTGAGGGCTATGGGGGTATGCTCATCTTTCGGATCGACCAATAGCATTCCTACACCATTTCCTCTTTTGTTAGCGGCTCCGTCAAAGAACAATTGCCATCTATTTTCGGGCTCAGCTGCAAAGATCCCTTCATGCGGAAATTGGGGTTCGGGCCCTCTGTCTTCATTGCGGGGAAATTCGCCGGGTGATCGACAATGCTTGACCCTTGATGGCCTTTACGGTCACATAGTTGATGTCGTGATACGCCAAGAAGAAGGACCACTTCGCTAGACGCATCGAGAGGGAAGGCTTGTCAAAGATGTACTTGATGGGGTCCATTTTCGAGACCAAGTTCACGGGGTGGGCTTGCATATAATGCTTCAACTTGCCGACTACCCGGACCGATCCTGCACTGAAGTCTTTTCACATCTTTGAGTAATTGAGCTCACTCCACTGTAGCTTCCGGTGACAAAGTAAATGGCGTTTTCTACCCGAGAGTCTTTCTTCTCTGAGCAAGCATAGCCCCAGTGCCGTGTACGTGACGGTGAGATAGAGCGAGAAGAGGCTTACGTCTATGTGGGGAGCATAGTGGGGGATGTACTAAGTATGCCTTGATCTGGTCAAAGGCATCTTGGCATTCTTCGGTCCATTACTGTGTCCACATTCTTCTTCGCCCAGGCTTGAAAGATGGGCTCGCACATAGTGGTCAGGCGATTGGTGAAGCGGCTAATGTCGCAATTTACCCATGAAGCTCTTGACTTACATGCGGGTTTGAGGTGGCCTCATATCCATGATGGCTTTGATCTTTCGGGGGTCAACTTCTATACCTCGCTCAGTGACCATGTACCCAAGCACTTTTCCCCTTGTCACTCAGAAGGTGCATTTGGCGGGGTTTAGTCTCATGGAATCTTTGTCTCGGCCTCTCAAAGAATTTTCGTAGGTCAACAAAGTCTGCCCACCTTCTCCTTTGGAGTGGATTATCATGTCATCTACGTAGACCTCAATCTCCTTGTGGATCATGTCATGAAAAAGCGCGGTGTTGCCCTTTGGTAAGTAGCCGGCATTCTTGAGCCCGAATGGCATTCTTGTATAACAGTAGGTTCCCCACGGTGTGGTGAAATTTGTCTTTTCTTGGTCTTCCTCGGCCATCTTGATGCGGTTGTAGCACCAAAACCATCAACGAAGGATTTGACTTCGTAGTTGGCGGTGGAGTCCACCGGGATGTCTATGTTTGGCGAGAGGGTAGTCGTCTTTGGGGCTGGCCTTGTTCGGATCTCGGAAATCCACACGGCGGCGCACCTTCCCATTGGCCTTGGTTACGGTCACGATGTTGGACAACCATGTCGGGTATTCAATAACTACGATGAACCCTACCCATGAGTAGCTTCTCAATTTCTTCTTTGACTGTAGAGACCATTCCGGCTTGATCTTTCTCGGTTTACGCTGCGGCTTAGCATACGGTGCTAGAGGGATTACGTGCTCTACTATCGAGGCTGTCTAGCCCCGGCATATCCTTGTATGACCATGCAAACACGTCGACGTATTCTACGAGCGGCTCGATCAATCTGTCCCTTTCAACCCCTGGAAGAAGCTTCCAATACGTGTCTCTTTAGGTTCCTCAATAGTACCCAAGTTCACACTTATCAAAACCTCCTCGGCGGCTTGGGCCCGGTTTTCCTCTTTTACGAAACACCTTAAAGATTTCTTTAATGTATTGTTCGTTTAGTGTGTTTGCATCTTGTTCAAATGATTCATTATTAAGCTGTTGTTAAGTTTTGAGTTAATTTATCATTTGTTAAGTTGGCAATAAGAGGATAATCGAAAGATTTGTCATTTCATTCAAAATAAGGGGAAAGATGACATCGATTACATTTTCATAATCCTCGGGCGTAGAGGCCTTCGGATGACTACGAGGCCCAGGTCGAAGATTCTGACTCGGCGAATAGACAACGGGGTGTTTGACACGGCCGGGTTGAGGAGGACGGGGTACCAATCCAAGCTCCGTGATCATTTCTTTGTCGGCGGCTATCGGTCTGAGAATGTCTCCCAATTCTTCAATGGCATTTACGTCTTAGTTACCAAAGTGCGAGGATCAAAATGACTTTCACCATCGTCTCCAATAACGGCAACTATCTCATCATACGGGCTGAAGTCGATCAAGTGCGGGATTTGTGCTTCTTCGTCAAACAACTCTTGCAAACCCTTGTTGTCTTCCTTCTTTGGCGGCGTCTATCTGGCTGATCTTTGGAAGAGCTAACTCAAAGGCGGAGAAGTCCATTGTCCCGAATGCGACTCTTTGACCTTTGGCCGGATTTCCTTTGAAGACGTACTCATTACGAGCGGTGGTGGTGGCCCCGGGGATATCGGCAAATCAAGGAACATTCTTGAACGGGATTGGTGGCTTTCCCCTAACTTTCTCAAGGTTCTCTAGAAGGGTTTTACGCAGGAGATGCGCGATCACTTTCATCATATTGTGTCCCTCCTTTTATAAAGTAATGGGTCGGAGACGGTTTGTAAGGATGGAGAGTGGACCCCTTCGCCTTTCGTGCCTTTAGCTTTTCTAGCATCCAGAGAGTTCGGTTTGTACCCCAAGCCATATACAGTAGTCTGCTCCTTCACATCAATGATGGTGTTACGACCTTGAAGTCTTCTACCCAATCCAAGTCCCGGAAGATAGCTCATTTTCGCATCATTCTCATGGCGGGAGGGATTTTATCGGAAGTAGTGGTGAGGTCGGTCACGACACACTTGTGCCTTGGAAGAAGCTACGGAGAATCCGGTCAATGCTAACCCTTCATCATCATGCTTGATCTCCAATATCGGGATATCCCGGTCTTGGTTCCTTCTACCGTGACCTTTGTCCCCATAAATGGTGGTGATAGTTCCATCACTCGGCGAAATTTGGCCTTATTTGATGCAAAGTAGAGGCTACCCCGTTTATACTGGTGGATCGAGCCGTCAGCAAGGCGGTAAATGAAATCGGAATGTCAATAACTTGAAAATCAACATCCATGACCCTTTTTCCGAACCACATCTTGAGAGTGGCGATCCCCAAAGCGATCGTGCGGTGGAGTCATAGGCCTTAATAGTCGACTAGAAGGCTTTAAGTCCGTTGGCTTGAGATCAATAAATCCATCATCTTAGGCGGCAAGACATTCATTGCGGACCCAGTCGACTAGTACTCGTGGCAATCGACGCTCTTCTAAGCTGAATTTGTGATGTAAAGAGGTTCGTTGTGGCTAGCCCCATACTTTGGCGAGGTCCAATTCGGTGAAGGTAATGATGTTTCCGTAGTGGATATTTCCAATCATTTGGACGACCTCATACGGGGTGACATCTATGGGCACCATGGTCTTGGCCAAACTTTCTTCTAGCTTCAACTTATGAGGGTATGAGGAGGTTAACGGGGACCATAAGGAGATATTGGCTTGGGTACACTTCAGCGAGTTAGAATTTGGATCCTCCTTATCGAGTCGAGGCTTTTACCTTACGGCTTATAAGGTCTTTTATCTGTCTTTGGTTAGAGACGGCATTCCTTTTGTCACCCTTAGGCTGCTCAATACTCATCTGTCCGGACCGAGTCATCACATAGACATTGGATTTTCCTTGGTCATTATTCCCTCTTTGGAGGATTACGTCAATTCTTTCAAAGTCGGGCGGATTCTTGCTGGCGTATGGCCAATTCTGGCTGATTGATCGATTGACGGTCTTTGTCGGAAGCATAGGCGGCTTCCCGAATACGGTCCCCGAGGTTACCGGCTTTTTGACCTTTTCACATTCTCCGTTTAAAGCTTTCACGGTCTCATTCAAACTTTTCAAAGTCGGCATGCACAAGAATTATCACTTAGGAGTTTGGAGCTTGAAATGGCTTTCTCATCCGAACCTAGCAACTTCTTTAACGAGTAGGATCACATTCCTCATCTTTGTCAAGCATGTCTTTTCTTTCCACTGAGGGTCAACCTTTTGACGGCATCTTGGACGTTGGCTAAACATTTTACGAAATGGGAAATTCCATCATCAATAAGGATTTACGCGGGGTCGAAACCTCATGGCGGGTTCCTTTTCCTTCTTGTCGAGAGATATTTTAGGGCTTTTTGGCTTACGGGCTAACCACTCCTCTATTGTCCCTTAGGCACTTCGTTGTGTCTTCATCGGTGTCACTACGGTAGCTCTCGTGGGAACTTTCGTCTTGGCTCTTATGACCTGATGAGAGGCAGCGAGGTCGGGATACTTGACGCCGTATGAGGGGTATCTCGGACTCTTCCTCGGGCTTAGGGATTACCGGGAAGACATCATTATCATCGTAGGACATAAAGGGGCTGGGGTCGCCTCTAAACTCGAGGACTCTTTCCAAGGCATCCATACATTCTTCTTGAGACCAAGTTTCGGGAGTGACTACTAACAACTTTGTGATAGAGTCTACCCTACGATGAGAGTTTGGCTTCGGCGACGCTTACATGTTCTAGATCGGTGGGAGGAGCCCACTTCCCTCTTTTGGCTAAAGCTTCGATCAAGTCTCTCCATTCACCTACCAAGTCCTTGTACGGAGTATTGAACTACAGGATATAGGACTCGCATCTGCTACCTCATCCTTCTCAGGAGCCTTTGTAGAGGCTGAGACACCTTTGAAGTGATTTCATCCCTATTCAGTGCTGTGGCTTTACGCCTCATCTTGCCCTTCGGGTTTCACTTCCGTTGGCTCCAAGTCCATTCCTTCTCTTGAGCTGTCATCATCGCTTTGTAAATCCGCCCATTCCTATTCTCGTTTCCCAGTGACTCTTATTTGTAGGCTGTACGAGAGGTAGGCAAATTCACGAGCGTTGACAAAATTGGAAAGGTCAAGCGCCTTTGGGATTCCAAGGTAGGGAAATTTGGCTCGAGGTGAAAGGAGGAAAAGGGTCCCATGGGGGATGCGAGAGGAAGTGAGTGTCGGGACCACTAACGGCTTGGGGTATTGGAGAAGGCGAGAAAGGGCCGAGTCTTTGGCAATGGGTTATATGAAGATGGGGAGGGCATTGGTTATAGGCTAGCTCTTCTTCCACTGGTCATCGACAGTTACCCAAACCCGGCCTTGCTCTCTGTCAAATCGGTCATTCGACTCTACGGGCGGATGGCGAGGATTACGGCGGGCTGTACGAGGATTACTGCGCTAACAAGTCGGCGGCCCGGTGTTCTCGCCCACTTCTTTCTCGGCTGCGGGAAAGGGATAGGAAAGGTTTAGACTCGGGGTAGGTGTTTAGGGTGAAGGCTCGGGCAATATGCAAATTAGAATCTTCAAGTTTACTTAAAACAGTGTCTTTTATTAATATCTATTTGGTTGGAAAAGGGGTTACGCCCTTCTTTTTCACAACTACTCTAGATCCTGGATCGGTGGGTTCCCGTCACTACGTCTATAAGCCCCTCGTATTCCACTGTATTTCGACCTCCCGGGGTGGAGCGGCCCGGGCGAGGTCCTATAGAGGCACGCGGATCCCACCGGCCGAGTAAAGAACGCTCCTATCGGGTCCTAGCGGGTCATAGGACCTTTCAACGCACGAGCGATGCGGATTATAGTCAAGGCAATGCGGGAAAGTCTCGTCTCTCTGCCTTGTGACGGATCTTTGGCGAGTTTCGCTTGAGCGAATGACGGTTTTTGACTTTCGGTAATGTCAGGAATATAATAGGCATGGGTCGGGCGGCAAAAGCCGGATGACAGCGGTGTCACATTGAACTTCGTTGCATACGCGGTGCGTGAGTCGGAATCGAAGTCAATGCCGGTCAAGATCTTGCCAATTTTTTCCTTGTCGGAATTTTGGCGAGCTTCGCTTGAGCGAAAGATCTTTTGATTTTTGGCAAAGACTTGGTCTTGACTCTTACGCATTCCGGTGCGGGTCAAGGTCAATAGTCGATGTCGGTCGAGATCCCACGATTTTTCCTTGTCGGAATTTCGGCGAGGAATTTCGCTTGAGCGAAAATCTTGGCTTCCGTTATGAGCTAAGGCTTGACCTTTACGTGGGTATGCAAGCTGGGCTATATGACACGGACTAGACCAAAAACCAACCAAAAGTCACGGTTTTGAAACGTGTGACACGGACTGTAATGCATTGGTCGACACTTTATTTGCCATGAGGGAAGGTTGGGATGATT
>JAFEMH010005568.1:0-158372 GCA_022495995.1 Adenophora triphylla var. japonica | reverse complement strand
TTGTCCCCACAAACACTTCGATCATGTTTCCCAATGTCCCGTTAGTAACCTCGTCTCGTCCGTCTGTCTCGTGGATGAGCCGTAGAACTCCGATTCAACGCAGCATCGAACATACGCCATAATGTAACCCAAAAGTGGCTCAAAAACTTAGTGTCCCTATCTCAAGTAATGGACTTAGGAACACCATGAAGACGTACCACCTCTCGAAAGAACAAATTTGCAATATTAGAGGCATCCGAGGTCTTCTTGCAAGCAATAAAATGAGACATTTTGGAAAATCGATCCACTACCACGAAAACAGTAATCCACACCTCGTTGAGTACGAGGTAAACCCAACACAAAATCCATGGATAAATCGAGCCATATATCATCAGAATAGGCAAAGGCAAATAAAGACCAAGATTTTGAGATTGACCTTTAGATACCCGACAAACATAACAACGTCTCGACGATAGCACCCGCATCCTTCCGCAGCTGAGGCCGAAATAACGCTCCTCCAAGCTAGCGATTGTCTTGTCACGCCCCAAGTGCCCACTAAGGCCTCCTCCATGCAAGTCCCGGATCAACTTCTCACGCAATGACGAGACAGAATGCACAATCGATCCCCTTTGAACGTAAAAGCCATCACGGACATGAAAATCTCGCACTCGGATGTTTGTCCACACACTTGAACCATAATTCTTTGAAATCGCATCCTCTCCATACAACTCCTTCAAGAACTCAAACCCGACGACTTCCCGAGACAATGTAAGTAATAAGGAAGCCCTCCTACTCGTAGCGTCCGCCACTTTGTTCTCAACCCCGACTTATGTCGACAATGAAAGGGAACTTCATAGATAACTAACCCATCGAGCATGCATCTTGCTTATCACCTTCGCGTCATGCAAGAACTTGAGGGCAAGATGATCAGAAAATAAAAATAAACTCCTCTCGAACAAGATAATGCTCCCACCTGTTTCGCAGAGCTCCGGAAAATGAAAGATAGAATTCCCGATCATAAGTACGACTGGGACGCGCTCACTTAATCTCTCACTAAAGAAAGCCAACTGTCAAGCTTCTCTTGTGATAGATGTGCCTCCAATCCCTACACCACTAGCATCACACTCCACCTGGAAATATTTTATCAAAGTCTGGTAGGGCAAGAACTCGGGTGCGCGATAAAAGTTTTTCCTTGACGAGGGCAAAACTCGTTCTTGCTCAAAACCCCAATGAAACTTTACCCTTCTTCAAACACTCGCAATAGTCAGGGCAAAATGATGGTAATTAAATTCCGAACAAACCTCCTATAGAAAGTAGCTAAGCCATGAAAGCTACGCACCTCAAAGGATGTGATGTAGGGGCTGGCCAATCCCTTATGGCCCTCACTTTCTCCTCATCCACCCGAATACCATCCTCACCAACCACAAACCCTTAAAAGTAGCTTGCTTCAGCGTAAAATACACTTTTTAAGGTCGGGATGTAGAGCTGATTATCTTTTAGGACTCGCAACATCAGCTTGCCTAAGATGATCGAGATGTGCGCTTCTAGTCTCTACTATAAATCAGATATCATCGAAATAAACTCACAATAAAAAGAACTTAATAAAAGGTCGGAATACCCGATCTATCAACCGCATGAAAGTGCTAGAGGTATTCGAGAGTCCGAATGGCATGACAAGCCACTCATAAAGGCCATCCTTGCTCTTGAAAGCCGTTTGTTTTCCACTCATCTCCCGGCCTAATCCGAATCTGGCGGTACCGGGCTGCAAATCCAGCTTCGTGGAACATCTTCGAATCAGATAACTCATCAAGATATGTCTTCCAAACGGGGAATAGGAAATCGATACATTGATGGTAATTTTGTTGATGGCCCTATTGTCCCACACACATACGCCCACTGACACTCCTTCTCGCACAAGCAAAACCTAAGCACCGCACACGGAATCATGCTCTCCCTAATAAAACCCCTTTCTCAAAGAAGTCCTCACCCGCTTTCCTCGAAGTATCTCATTCTCCTTAGGACTCATGCGTATAATGTGGAAGGTTTGGCAATCTAGCCTTAATCAAGTCAATCTGGCGCCGAATGTCCCTCATAAAGGTAACATCATTCGGCAATTCTTCTGATAGCAACCCCCGAAAATTTGCAAGTAGTTCTTCAATGTGTCCCTCGGTAACCCAATCTCCACACTCACGTAACCTAACAACCCCTTAATGACTATAGGGCAAAATACTCCGACTCCTCAATAGCCGCTAAGATCCTTCTCATTCCGACAAGCATCAACACCGCCTTATCCTTCTCAACCGGCTTTTCAAACCGCGAAACAGAGCTGGCAGGGCAATCTGCAGTGCTTGTTCCAGCTTGAACAACACCACATTATCCTTACCCCTATAGGTAATATCATGATCGTATCGCCATGGGATTCGACTCCAATAATACATGACATACATCCATATTCAAAGACATCACGTACAACTACCTCCCTTATAAAGTGTTTCCCGATGTAAATGGGAACCCTAAGGCAAGTACGTGACACTCTAAGTTCTCGAACCCGTATTCACCCACCCCAAAACCATGTAGGTTTCTCATGTGGCTCAATTTTCAACCCAAGGAATTCAACCACTTTCGCGAAACTAAATTTTCTCAAAGGCAACCATTATCAACAATTAAATTGCATACCTTGTTAGCAATGGAATGCGCACGAAAAAGATTCTTCCTCTGCCCCTCGCCCCCGGGAAGATAGCAACATCTCGTTGGAAGAACAAAACCCACATGTTCTCCTACTCCTCCTCCGCGAACTCGCCTCTGTGATACTCATCATCCTCCTCCTCTACTTCATCTTCCTCCTCTAAGAATGCGTGCCAGCCTTTCCCATCCGGGGTAAACGTTGGACCTACGCCCATAACCTTGATACAAAACACTTATCTCCCGTCGCTTGGCTGCATACGGGGATTTGCCGGCTTCGCACCGGCGCCTTGCCCTCGTTCCTGCCGCTGCTTCGTCGTCGCACGGCTTCGCCGCACCGTTCTCGTCGTATCGTTCTCGTGCAGCTACTAGTCGCCCTTCTCCTTGTCACTTCTCCTTCATCGCCACCACCTTGCGGACTCCTGATTTATGAAAAGGTACAGTAAAGACCATTGTACTCGATTTCTCCATAAGTTGGGCTTTCACTATGCCTTAGTAGGGGTTACCCTGCCAAATTCCGCACTTGATGCAAACCTATCTTGTTTTGTATTGAAATTCTTCGCATCATTGATGTAGCGTGCAACCTTCGCTCCTCGACTCACCGATCTCCACCCGTGCTCGTACCTTCCTCGGGAACTCAAGAGTAAGGGCTCACTCAACCGTCCTTCTGCTCTCGAACACAATTCGTATATAACTTATACAAAATCTCGCTCGCAATCCGTTGTGCAAAACCTTCCTGAGATCAAATCGTCTATCCGCCTCCAAGTCCTAACCGGCTCCTTCCCTTGTCGTCGTCTCTCTCGCACTACTAGTTTATCCCACCAAATCGCAGCAAGCAGCATACTCTTCAAACGACCGCTACCATCTTTACCGTTTATTAGTTTACTTCCATGACCTCAAAGAAGCGATCGACATTAGTTTGCCGCCTAGAAAATCCTCTATACCCATAGTTCCATAAAAATTAGGGATTTCAGCCTTAATTCTATAATCATGGCGATTTTGATTGTTACCTTTTGTTCTCCATCATCCTCCACGACTTCTTCCTCCGAACCGGACTCCATCTTTCTTCCCGATTTTCAAACCTGAGGACGCCGAACGGGTTCTACCCCTCGTCTCCTTCACCCCTAGGGTTTCGATTATCATTCCGATCCCGTTGAGCAAAGAACCAACGCGGCAGATTCGTGCTCGGCCAACGCAGCGATGGCGTTAGTAATCCCCTCAATATCGCCTTTGGTAGCTCGATTCTATAATCCTCAAGCATGGTGAAAAGACAGGATATGGCCTGGGCCCGATACCAACCGACGCTAAAGACGTAAGCTAATACGATTCGTGTTTAGCGCACTAAACACAAGAATTCACAAGCAATGTAATCCTCAAGAACACAAATCTGAATCCACTCGTAAAATTAAAGAGAAATCTCTTTGAATTGGAAAATCAATAATGAATAAGTTGTCTTCCATAAAATAAGTAAGACTAAGTATTTATACTTCTACCTAAAAGCAAAGAAATAAAAGGAGCTTCCCAAAAGCAATAAAATACCAAAAATAATGAAATTTCCGTAATTAAAACGAAATCGCTCCTCAAAACCTCGTCGCGAGCGCGCCGCCCTAGGGCCCAGCGCGGTCGCGCACCTCCAAGCCGCGAGACTCATGCCGCTTCGCCTCGTCTTCGCCGCGGCCTCCTCCTCCCTCCGAGCGCGTGGGCCACGCATCTGCCGAAATGCCTGCCTCGGGTTGTCAAGCTTCGCAATGCTCAGCGCTGGGCCGCTTCTCCCGATGCGCATGAGCGCGGTCGCTCTCGCCTCATGTATCGCTCCTCCACCTCCAAAGAACTTCGACTCCGAAGTTCTCATCAGATAAAGAACTCCATCCGCGTGATACTCAAGTACATGTCCGCCACGTCGAAAGTATTCGAGATGTTCAAGTTATCGGGAAGAGCCACCACATATGCATTATCAATGGGATCTTCCGAGTCACCTTCAAGGGCCTCATACTTGCGAGGTTGCAATTTCAGACAAAGTACATGCCATCAGGAAAACGTTCGTCGAAGGAAAACCATAACATCATCCCCAACCTTGAAAACTTCGACTTCGTTTCTTCTTGTCTCCAAAGCAGCCTTTATTCTTCAATCCCGCTGCCTCCAACTCCGCCCGAACTCCTTCTTCGGACAAAAGACATACTTCATTGGCCATATTTTCAGCCGCTTTGGCTCACACCACGACCCCTTGGTAACGGGGTACCAAATCTACCCATAACATGCCTATGGCGTCGATTTGTGCAACTACAGAAAATGGTGGGATTTACCCGTAGCCTGAACGGATCGCACCGTTGCTAAGGCAAACTCCACGTCGGCGTGTAATGCCAAATCCCCATCGCTTCTGGGCCATTCATTCCCCTGCCAAACACTTCGATCATGTTTCCCAATGCCCTGCGTTAGTAACCTCTCGTTCTCGTCCGGTCTCGTCTCGTGGATGAGCCGTAGAACTCCGATTCAACGCAGCATCGAACATACGCCATAATGTAACCCAAAAGTGGCTCAAAACTTAGTGTCCCTATCTCAAGTAATGGACTTAGGAACACCATGAAGACGTACCACCTCTCGAAAGAACAAATTTCAATATTAGAGGCATCCGAGGTCTTCTTGCAAGCAATAAAATGAGACATTTTGGAAAATCGATCCACTACCACGAAAACAGTAATCCACACCTCGCTGAGTACGAGGTAAACCCAACACAAAATCCATGGATAAATCGAGCCATATATCATCGTGGAATAGGCAAAGGCAAATAAAGACCAAGATTTCGAGATTGACCTTTAGATACCCGACAAACATAACAACGTCTCGACGATAGCACCCGCATCCTTCCGGCAGCTGAGGCCAAATAACGCTCCTCCAAGCTAGCGATTGTCTTGTCACGCCCCAAGTGCCCACTAAGGCCTCCTCCACGCAAGTCCCGGATCAACTTCTCACGCAATGACGAGACAGAATGCACAATCGATCCCCTTTCAATGTAAAGCCATCACGGACATGAAAATCTCGCACTCTGGATGTTTGTCCACACACTTCAACCATAATTCTTTGAAATCGCATCCTCTCCATACAACTCCTTCAAAGAACTCAAACCCGACGACTTCCCGAGACAATGTAAGTAATAAGGAAGCCCTCCTACTCGCAGCGCCCGCCACTTTGTTCGAACCCTGACTTATGTTGAATAATGAAAGGGAACTTCGCAGATAACTAACCCATCGAGCACGCATCTTGTTTATCACCTTCCGTCGTGCAAGAACTTGAGGGCAAGATGATCGAAAAATAAAATAAACTCCCTCTCGAACAAGATAATGCTCCCACTGCCGCAGAGCCCGAAAAACAAAGATAGAATTCCCGATCATAAGTACTCCACTTCGACGCGCTTCACTTAACTTCTCACTAAAGAAAGCCACCGGCCAAGCTTCTCTTGTGATAGAACAAACCCAATCCCTACACCACTAGCATCACACTCCACCGAAATATTTTATCAAAGCTCGGGTAGGGCAAGAATCGGTGCAAGACAAAGTTTTTCCTTGATGAGGGCAAAACTCGTTGCTTGCTCAAAACCCCAATGAAACTTACCCTTCTTCAAACACTCGCAATAGGGGCAATGGTACCGAAATTCCGAACAAACCTCCTATAGAAAGTAGCTAAGCCATGAAAGCTACGCACCTCGCCGACAGATGTAGGGCCGGCCAATCCCTTACGGCCCTCACTTTCTCCTCATCCACCCGAATACCATCCTCACCAACCACAAAACCCGTAAAAGTAGCTTGTTTGTGCGTAAAATACACTTTTTAAGGTTGATGTAGAGCCGATTATCTTTTAGGACTTGCAACACTTGCTCTAAGATGATCGAGATGTGCGCTTCTATCTCTACTATAAATCAGATATCATCGAAATAAACGACAACAAAAGAACCAATAAAAGGTCGGAATACTCGATTCATCAACCGCATGAAAGTGCTAGAGGCATTCGAGAGTCCGAATGGCATGACAAGCCACTCATAAAGCGCCATCCTTGCTCTTGAAAGCCGTTTTCCACTCATCTCCTGGCCTAATCCGAATCTCGATGGTACCCGCTGCGCAAATCCAGCTTCGTGAACATCTTCGAACCGGATAACTCATCAAGCATGTCTTCCAAACGGGAATAGGAAATCGATACTTCGATGGTAATTTTGTTGATGGCCCTACTGTCCACACACATACGCCACCGATTACCCTTCTTTGGCACAAGCAAAACCCCACCGCACACGGAATCATGCTCTCCCTAATAAACCCTTTTCGCAAAGAAGTCCTCAATCTCGCTCTCGAAGTATCTCTATTCTCCTTAGACTTCATGCGATAATGTGGAAGGTTCGGCAATCTAGCTCCTAATCAAGTCAATCTGATGCCGAATGTCCCTCATAGGTGGTAGATCATTCGGGCAATTCTTCTGATAAAGCAACCCCTCGAAAATCCGCAAGTAGTTCTTCAATGTCCTCGCAACCCAATCTCCACACCGATGTAACTCCAACAACCCTTAATGACTATAGGGCAAAAATACTCCGACTCTCAATAGCCGCGCAAGATCCTTCTCATTCTCGAATAAGCATCAACACCGGCTTATCCTTCTCAACTCGGCTTTTCAAACCGCGAAACAGAGCTATAGCAATCTTGTGCTTGTTCCAGCTTGAACAACACCACATTATCCTTACCCCTAGTGTAATATCATGATCGTATTGACACGGACGACCCAATAATACATGACATACATCCATATTCAAAGACATCACATAACTTCCTCCTTATAGTGCTTCCCGATAGAAATGGGAACCCTACAAGTACGTGACACTCTAAGTTCTCCGAACCCGTATTCACCCACCCCAAACCATGTGGTTTCTCATGCGGCCCGCTTTCAACCCAAGGAATTCAACCACTTTCGCGAAACTAAATTTTCAAAGGCAACCATTATCAACAATTAAATTGCATACCTTGTTAGCAATGGAACAAAGGTGCACGAAAAAGATTCTTCCTCTCGCCTCGTCCCCGGGAAGATAGCAACATCTCGTCAAGAACAAAACCCACATGTTCTCCTACTCCTCCTCTCGCGAATCCCTGGGCTCCGGCATACTCATCATCCTCCTCCTCTACTTCATCTTCCTCCTCTAAGAATGCAGCAGTTTTCCTACCGGGGCAAACGTTGGACCTATGCCCATAACCTTGACAATAAAACACTTATCTCCCGCTCGCTTTGCCTGCATACGGATTTGCTTTTCGCACCGGCGCCTTGCCCTCGTCTCGGTTGCTTGTCGCGCACGGCTTCTCGTCGCACCGTTTCCCGCCGCATCGTTTCCTCGCAGAGCTACTAGTCGCCTCTTCTCCTTGTTATTCTTCATCGCACCACTCATGCGGACTCCATTTGCGAAAAGGAGCATTAAAGACCTCAGACTGACTTCTCCATAAGCTCCGCTTTCAAGGCCGCAGTAGAAGCATCCGTCAAATTCGCACTTGATGCAAACCCATCTTGTCTTGTATTGAGCCCTTCGCACCATTGATGTAGGGCGTGCAACCTTCGCTCCTCGTACTCATCGATCTCCACCACTTGCAGCTGTACTCAAATTCGCAGTATACTCATCAACCGTCCTCTTGCTTCAACACAATTCGATATAACTTATACAAAATTCGCTTCGTAATTCGCAGCAAAACCTTCCTGAGATCAACCGCTTCATCCGCTCCAAGTCCTAATCGGCTCTTTCCTTGTCGCCGTCTCTTCGTACTACTAGCCTTATCCCACCAAACCGCAAAGCAGATTTTCAAACGAATCGCTACCATCTTTACCGTTTATTAGCAGTACTTTCCATGACTCTCAAAGAAGCGATCGACATTGAGTTTGCCGCCTAGAAAATCCTCTATACCCATAGTTCCATAAAAATTAGGGATTTCAGCCTTAATTCTATAATCATGGCGATTTTTGATTGTTACCTTGTTCTCCATCATCCTCCACGACTTCTTCCTCCGAACCGGGACCCATCTTCTTCCCGATTTTCAGCCCCTCGAGGACGCCGAATCGGGTTCTACCGTCTCCTTCACTCCCTAGTGGTTTCGATTATCATTCCGATCCCGTTGAGCAAAGAACCAACGCGGCGATTCGTGTCGCCAACGCAGCCGATGGCGTTAGTAATCCCTCAATATCGCCTTGGTAGCTCGATTCCCATAATCCTCGCATGGGTGAAAAGACAGGATATGGCCTCGCTTCCGATACCAACCGACGCAAAGACGGAAGCAATACGATTCGTGTTTAGCGCACTCAAACACAAGAATTCACAAGCAATGAATCCTCAAGAACACAACTGAATCCATCGTTAAAAATTAAAGAGAAATCTCTTTGAATTGAAAATCAATAATGAATAAGTTGTCTTCCAAAAATAAAAGACTAAGTATTTATACTTCTACCTAGGCAAGAAATAAAAGGAGTTCCCAAAAGCAATAAAATACCAAAAATAATGAAATTTCCGTAATTAAAACGAAATCGCCTTTCAAACCCCGTCACGAGCGCTGCCGCCCCTTAGGCCCTAGGCGCGGTCGCGCACCTTGGCCGAGACTCATGCTGGCTTCTTCCTTTTCTGCAACGCCGGCTCTTCCCTCCGAGCGCGCCACGCATCTTGGCCGAAATGTAGCCGTCCTGGGTTGTCCCTTTGCTTGGGAGCGCGGCCGCTCTCCCCGATGAGCGCGGTGGCCGCTTCGCCTCGTACTGGGCTTCTCCACCTCCAAAGAACTCGACTCCGAGTTCTCATCAGATAAAGAACTCCATCCGCGTGATACTCATACATGTCCGCCACGTTGAAAGTATTCGAGATGTTCAAGCTATCAGGAAGAGCCACCACATATGCATTATCATTGATCTTCCGAGTCACCTCAAGGGCCCATACTTGCGAGGTTGCAATTTCTTGTACATGCCAACAGGAAAACGTTCTCGTCGAAGGAAAACCATAACATCATCCCCAACTCAAAACCTCGACTGTTTCTTCTTGTCTCAGCAGCCTTTATTCTTCAATCCCGTTGCCTCCAACTTGGCCCGAACCTCTTCTTTGACAAAGACATACTTCATTGGCCATATTTTCAGCCGCTTGGCTCACACCACGACCCTCGTAACGGTACCAAATCTACAACATGCCTTGGCGTCGACGAGTAAACTACAGAAAATGGTGATTTACCCGTAGCCGAATGGACTGCACTGTTGTAAGCAAACTCCACCTGCGGTAATGCCAAATCCCACTGCTTCGGCTTGTCCCCACAAACACTTCTGATCATGTTTCCCAATGTCCTCGTTAGTAACCTCTCGTCCGTCCGTCTCTCGTGGATGAGCCGTAGAACTCCGATTCAACGCATGCATCGAACATACGCCATAATGTAACCCAAAAGTGGCTCAAAACTTAGTGTCCCTATCTGAAGTAATGGACTTAGGAACACCATGAAGACGTACCACCTCTCGAAAGAACAGCTTTGCAATATTAGAGGCATCCGAGGTCTTCTTGCAAGCAATAAAATGAGACATTTTGGAAAATCGATCCACTACCACGAAAACAGAATCCACATCTCGTTGAGTACGAGGTAAACCCAACACAAAATTCATGGATAAATCGAGCCATATATCATCAGGAATAGGCAAAGGCAAATAAAGACCAGTATTTTGAGATTGACCTTTAGATACTCGACAAACATAACAACGTTCGACGATAGCACTCCGCATCCTTCCGCGGTTGAGGCCGAAATAACGCTCCTCCAAGCTAGCGATTGTCTTGTCACGCCCCAAGTGCCCACTAAGGCCTCCTCCATGCAAGTCCCGGATCAACTTCTCACGCAATGACGAGACAGAATGCACAATCGATCCTCAATGTAAAGCCATCACGGACATGAAAATCTCGCACTCGGATGTTTGTCCACACACTTGAACCATAATTCTTTGAAATCGCATCCTCTCCATACAACTCCTTCAAGAACTCAAACCCGACGACTTCCCGAGACAATGTAAGTAATAAGGAAGCCCTCCTACTCGCAGCGCTCCGCCACTTTGTTCGAACCCCTGACTTATGTTGAATAATGAAAGGGAACTTCGCAGATAACTAACTCCATCGAGCATGCATCTTGTTTATCACCTTCGTCGTGCAAGAACTTGAGGGCAAGATGATCAAAATAAAATAAACTCCCTCTCGAACAAGATAATGCTCCCACTGTCAGCAGAGCCCGAAAACAAAGATAGAATTCCCGATCATAAGTACTCCACTTCGACGCGCTTCACTTAACTTCTCACTAAAGAAAGCCACCGGTCGCTTTCTCTTGTGATAGAACAAACTCCAATCCCTACACCACTAGCATCACACTCCACTCCGAAATATTTTATCAAAGTCGGGTAGGGCAAGAATCGGTGCAAGACAAAGTTTTTCCTCGATGAGGGCAAAACTCGTTCTTGCTCAAAACCCCAATGAAACTTACCCTTCTTCAAACACTCGGTAATAGGGCGGTGATGGTACCGAAATTCGAACAAACCTCCTATAGAAAGTAGCTAAGCCATGAAAGCTACGCACCTCACGAGATGTGGGGGCCGGCCAATCCCTTATGGCCCTCACTTTCTCCTCATCCACCTGAATACCATCCTCACCAACCACAAAACCCAGAAAAAGTAGCTTGTTTGTGCAGAAAATACACTTTTTAAGGTTGATGTAGAGCTGATTATCTTTTAGGACTTGCAACACTTGCCTAAGATGATCGAGATGTGCAGTTCTATCTCTACTATAAATCAGGATATCATCGAAATAAACGACAACAAAAGAACCAATAAAAGGTCGGAATACCTGATTCATCAACCGCATGAAAGTGCTAGAGGCATTCGAGAGTCCGAATGGCATGACAAGCCACTCATAAAGGCCATCCTTGCTCTTGAAAGCTGTTTTCCACTCATCTCCTGGCCTAATCCGAATCTGATGGTACCCGCTGCGCAAATCCAGTTTCGTGAACATCTTCGAACCGGATAACTCATCAAGCATGTCTTCCAAACGGGGAATAGGAAATCGATACTTGATGGTAATTTTGTTGATGGCCCGGCTGTCCACACACATACGCCACTGATTACCCTTCTTTGGCACAAGCAAAACCGGCACTGCACACGGAATCATGCTCTCCCTAATAAACCCCTTTCGCAGCAAGTCCTCAATCCCGCTTCCTCGAAGTATCTCATTCTCCTTAGGACTCATGCGATAATGTGGAAGGTTTGGCAATCTAGCTCCCGGAATCAAGTCAATCTGATGCTGAATGTCCCTCATAGGTGGTAGATCATTTGGCAATTCTTCGGATAGCAACCCCTGAAAATTTGCAAGTAGTTCTTCAATGTCCCTTGGTAACCCAATCTCCACACTGACAGAACCCAACAACCCCTTAATGACTATAGGGCAAAAATACTCCGACTCCTCAATAGCCGCGCAAGATCCTTCTCATTCGAATAAGCATCAACACCGGCTTATCCTTCTCAACCGGCTTTTCAAACCGCGAAACAGGAGCTATAGCAATCTTGTGCTTGTTCCAGTTGAACAACACCACATTATCCTTACCCCTATAGGTAATATCATGATCGTATTGCCATGGACGACCCAATAATACATGACATACATCCATATTCAAAGACATCACTGCATAACTTCCTCCTTATAGTGTTTCCCGATAGAAATGGGAACCCTACAAGTACGTGACACTCTAAGTTCTGAACCCGTATTCACCCACCCCAAACCATAGGGTTTCTCATGTGGCTCAATTTTCAACCCAAGGAATTCAACTAATTTCGCGAAACTAAATTTTCGGTGCAACCATTATCAACAATTAAATTGCATACCTTGTTAGCAATGGAACAAATGCACGAAAAGATTCTTCCTCCGCCCTCGTCCTTGGAAGATAGCAACATCTCGTTGAAGAACAAAACCCACATGTTCTCCTGACTCCTCCTCTCGCGAACTCGGCTCCGGCATACTCATCATCCTCCTCCTCTACTTCATCTTCCTCCTCTAAGAATGCAAAGCAGCTTTTCCCATGCGGGGCAAACGTTGGACCTATGCCCATAACCTTGACAAATAAAACACTTATCTCCCGTCGGCTTTGGCATACGGATTTGCCGCTTCGCACCGGCGCCTTGCCCTCTGTGGGTTGCTTGCCGCTGCACGGCTTCGTCGCACCGTTCCCTCGCCGTACTGTTTCCTCTGCAGCTACTAGTCGCCCCCTTCTCCTTGTTACTCCCTTCATCGCACCACCTTGCGGACTCCATTTGCGAAAAGGAGCATTAAAGACCCTTGTACTCGACTTCTCCATAAGCTCCGCTTTCAAGGCCGTAGTAGAAGCATCTCACAAATTCCGTACTTGATGCAAACCCATCTTGTCTTGTATTGAGCCCTTCGCACCATTGATGTAGCGTGCAACCTTCTCGCTCCTCGACTCATCGATCTCCACCCTTGCAGTGTACCTCGAAATTCGGTAGTATACTCATCAACCGTCCTCTTGCCTTGAACACAATTCAGATATAACTTATACAAAATCTCGCTCGTAATCCGCAGTGCAAAAACCTTCCGGAGATCAATCGCTTCATCCGCCTCCAAGTCCTAATCGGCTCCTTCCCTTGTCGTCGTCTACGTACTACTAGTTTATCCCACCAAACCGCAGCAAGTACTCTTCAAACGAATCGCTACCATCTTTACCTGTTTATTAGCGGTACTTCCATGACCTCAAAGAAGCGATCGACATTAGTTTGCCGAGGGCCTAGAAAATCCTCTATACCCATAGTTCCATAAAAATTAGGGATTTCAGCCTTAATTCTATAATCATGGCGATTTTGATTGTTACCTTGTTCTCCATCATCCTCCACGACTTCTTCCTCCGAACTGGACCCATCTTCTTCCCGATTTTCAGCCCTCTGAGGACGTCGAACGGGTTCTACCTCGTCTCCTTCACCCCTAGGGTTTCGATTATCATTCGATCCCGTTGAGCAAAGAACCAACGCGGCGATTCGTGTCGTCAACGCAGCGATGGCGTTAGTAATCCCCTCAATATCGCCTTGGTAGCCTCGATCTCCCATAATCCCTCGCATGGTGAAAAGACAGGATATGGCCTCGCTCCGATACCAACCGACGCAAAGACGGAAGCAATACGATTCGTGTTTAGCGCACTAAACACAAGAATTCACAAGCAATGAATCCTCAAGAACACAAATCTGAATCCACCGTAAAATTAAAGAGAAATCTCTTTGAATTGAAAATCAATAATGAATAAGTTGTCTTCCAAAAATAAAAGACTAAGTATTTATACTTCTACCTAGGCAAGAAATAAAAGGAGTTCCCAAAAGCAATAAAATACCAAAAATAATGAAATTTCCGTAATTAAACGAAATCGTCTTCAAAACCCCGTGCGAGCGCGCCGCCCTTAGGCCCAGCGCGGTCGCGCACTCAAGCCGAGACTCATGCGTTCTTCCTCGTCTTCGGCCGCGGTCGCCTTCCCTCCGAGCGCGGTCACGCATCTTGGCCGAAAGCTTGGCTGGTTGTCACCGCCTTGAGCGCGGCCGCTTCTCCCGATGAGCGCGGCCGCTCTCGCTCCCGTATCCTCCTCCACCTCCAAAGAACTCGACTCCGAGTTCTCATCAGATAAAGAACTCCATCCGCGTGATACTCATACATGTCCGCCACGTTGAAAGTATTCGAGATGTTCAAGTTATCGTGAAGAGCCACCACATATGCATTATCATTGATCTTCCGAGTCACCTTGAAGGGCCCATACTTGCGAGGTTGCAATTTCTTGTACATGCCAACAGGAAAACGTTCTCGTCGAAGGAAAACCATAACATCATCCCCAACCTTGAAAACCTTGACCTGTTTCTTCTTGTCTCAGCAGACTTTATTCTTCAATCCCGTTGCCTCCAACTTGGCCCTCCGAACCTCTTCTTTGACAAAGACATACTTCATTGGCCATATTTTCAGCCGCTTGGCTCACACCACGACCCTCGGTAACGGTACCAAATCTACAACATGCCTTGGCGTCGACGAGTAAACTACGTAAAATGGTGATTTACCCGTAGCCGAATGGGATCGCACTGTTGGCAAAGCAAACTCCACTGCGGTAATGCCAAATCCCACCAGCTCGGCTTGTCCCCACAAACACTTCGATCATGTTTCCCAATGTCCCGTTAGTAACCTCTCGTCTCGTCCGTCTGTCTCGTGGATGAGCCGTAGAACTCCGATTCAACGCAGCACCGAACATACGCCATAATGTAACCCAAAAGTGGCTCAAAAACTTAGTGTCCCTATACGAAGTAATGGACTTAGGAACACCATGAAGACGTACTCACCTCTCGAAAGAACGACTTTGCAATATTAGAGGCATCCGAGGTCTTCTTGCAAGCAATAAAATGAGACATTTTGGAAAATCGATCCACTACCACGAAAACGGAATCCACACCTCGTTGAGTACGAGGTAAACCCAACACAAAATTCATGGATAAATCGAGCCATATATCATCGTGAATAGGCAAAGGCAAATAAAGACCAAGATTTTGAGATTGACCTTTAGATACCCGACAAACATAACAACGTCTCGACGATAGCACCCGCATCCTTCCGCAGCTGAGGCCGAAATAACGCTCCTCCAAGCTAGCGATTGTCTTGTCACGCCCCAAGTGCCCACTAAGGCCTCCTCCATGCAAGTCCCGGATCAACTTCTCACGCAATGACGAGACAGAATGCACAATCGATCCCCTTTTGAGCAATGTAAAGCCATCACGGACATGAAAATCTGCACTCGGATGTTTGTCCACACACTTGAACCATAATTCTTTGAAATCGCATCCTCTCCATACAACTCCTTCAGCAACTCAAACCCGACGACTTCTGAGACAATGTAAGTAATAAGGAAGCCCTCCTACTCGAAGCGTCCGCTACTTTGTTACGAACCCCTGACTTATGTTGAATAATGAAAGGGAACTTCGCAGATAACTAACCCATCGAGCATGCATCTTGTTTATCACCTTCGTCGTGCAAGAACTTGAGGGCAAGATGATCGAAAATAAAATAAACTCCCTCTCGAACAAGATAATGCTCCCACCGTCGCAGAGCCCGAAAACAAAGATAGAATTCCCGATCATAAGTACTCCACTTCGACGCGCTTCACTTAACTTCTCACTAAAGAAAGCCACCGGTCGCTTCTCTTGTGATAGAACAGCCCAATCCCTACACCACTAGCATCACACTCCACCCGAAATATTTTATCAAAGTCGGGTAGGGCAAGAAGCTGAGGTGCAAACATACAAAGTTTTCCTTGATGAGGGCAAAACTCGTTCTTGCTCAAAACCCCAATGAAACTTACCCTTCTTCAAACACTCGCAATAGGGCGGTGATGGTACCGAAATTCCGAACAAACCTCCTATAGAAAGTAGCTAAGCCATGAAAGCTACGCACCTAAGTGACAGATGTAGGGCCGGCCAATCCCTTATGGCCCTCACTTTCTCCTCATCCACCTCGAATACCATCCTCACCAACCACAAAACCTTAAAAGTAGCTTGTTTGTGCAGTAAAATACACTTTTTAAGGTTGATGTAGAGCCGATTATCTTTTAGGACTTGCAACACTTGCCTAAGATGATCGAGATGTGCGGTTCTATCTCTACTATAAATCGGGATATCATCGAAATAAACGACAACAAAAGAACCAATAAAAGGTCGAATACCCGATTCATCAACCGCATGAAAGTGCTAGAGGCATTCGAGAGTCCGAATGGCATGACAAGCCACTCATAAAGGCCATCCTTGCTCTTGAAAGCTGTTTTTCACTCATCTCCCGGCCTAATCCGAATCGATGGTACCCGCCGCGCAAATCCAGCTTCGTGAACATCTTCGAACCGGATAACTCATCAAGCATGTCTTCCAAACGGGAATAGGAAATCGATACTTGATGGTAATTTTGTTGATGGCCCGGCTGTCCACACACATACGCCACTGCTTACCCTTCTTTGGCACAAGCAAAACCGCACCGCACACGGAATCATGCTCTCCCTAATAAACCCCTTTCGCAGCAAGTCCTCAATCTGCTCTCGAAGTATCTCATTCTCCTTAGGACTCATGCGATAATGTGGAAGGTTTGGCAATCTAGCTCCCGGAATCAAGTCAATCTGATGCTGAATGTCCCTCATAGGTGGTAGATCATTTGGCAATTCTTCGGATAGCAACCCCTGAAAATCTGCAAGTAGTTCTTCAATGTCCCTTGGTAACCCAATCTCCACACCGACGTAACCCAACAACCCCTTAATGACTATAGGGCAAAAATACTCCGACTCCTCAAATTTGCGGCAAGATCCTTCTCATTCTGAATAAGCATCAACACCGGCTTATCCTTCTCAACTGGCTTTTCAAACCGCGAAACAGGAGCTATAGCAATCTTGTGCTTGTTCCAGTTGAACAACACCACATTATCCTTACCCCTATAGGTAATATCATGATCGTATTGCCATGGACGACCCAATAATACATGACATACATCCATATTCAGCACATCACAGACAACTTCCTCCTTATAGTGTTTCCCGATAGAAATGGGAACCCTACAAGTACGTGACACTCTAAGTTAGAACCCGTATTCACCCACCCCAAACCATGTGGTTTCTCATGTGGCTCGGTTTTCAACCCAAGGAATTCAACTAATTTCGCGAAACTAAATTTTCGATGCAACCATTATCAACAATTAAATTGCATACCTTGTTAGCAATGGAACAGGTGTGCACGAAAAGATTCTTCCTCTGCCCCTCGTCCTTGGAAGATAGCAACATCTGTTGAAGAACAAAACCCACATGTTCTCCGGACTCCTCCTCTGCGAACTCGGCTCCGGCATACTCATCATCCTCCTCCTCTACTTCATCTTCCTCCTCTAAGAATGCAGCAGTCTTCCTACTGGGGCAAACGGTGGACCTATGCCCATAACCCTGACAGCGAAAACACTTATCTCCCGTCGGTTTGGCATACGGATTTGCCGTTTTACGCACCGGCGCCTTGCCCTCGTCCGGGTTGCTTGCCGCTGCACGGCTTTCTGTCGCACTGTTCCCCGACTGTACGTTCCCCTAGCAGCTACTAGTCGCCCCCTTCTCCTTGTTACTCCCTTCATCGCCACCACCTTGCGGACTCCATTTGCGAAAAGGAGCATTAAAGACCCTTGTACTCGACTTCTCCATAAGCTCCGCTTTCAAGGCCGAGTAGAAGCATCTCAAATTCCGTACTTGATGCAAACCCATCTTGTCTTGTATTGAGCCCTTCGCACCATTGATGTAGCGTGCAACCTTACGCTCCTCGTACTCATCGATCTCCACCCTTACGGTGTACCTGCGAAATTCGGTAGTATACTCATCAACCGTCCTCTTGCCTCAACACAATTCGGATATAACTTATACAAAATTCGCTCGTAATCTGCAGCAAAACCTTCCGGAGATCAACCGCTTCATCCGCCTCCAAGTCCTAACCGGCTCCTTCCACTTGTCGTCGTCTCGTACTACTAGTTTATCCCACCAAATCGCAAAGAAGATTCTTCAAACGAATCGCTACCATCTTTACCGTTTATTAGCGAGTGTACTTCCATGACCTCAAAGAAGCGATCGACATTAGTTTGCCAGTCTAGAAAATCCTCTATACCCATAGTTCCATAAAAATTAGGGATTTCAGCCTTAATTCTATAATCATGGCGATTTTGATTGTTACCTTGTTCTCCATCATCCTCCACGACTTCTTCCTCCGAACTGGACCCATCTTCTTCCCGATTTTCAGCCCTCTGAGGACGTCGAACGGGTTCTACCCTGTCTCCTTCACCCCTAGGGTTTCGATTATCATTCCGATCCCGTTGAGCAGCAACCAACGCGGCGATCTGTGTCGTCAACGCAGCGATGGCGTTAGTAATCCCCTCAATATCAGCCTTGGTAGCCTGATCTCCCATAATCCCTCAGTATGGTGAAAAGACAGGATATGGCTGCTTCCGATACCAACCGACGCGGCACGGAAGCAATACGATTCGTGTTTAGCGCACTAAACACAAGAATTCACAAGCAATGAATCCTCAAGAACACAAATCTGGAATCCACCAGAAAATTAAAGAGAAATCTCTTTGAATTGAAAATCAATAATGAACAAGTTGTCTTCCAAAAATAAAAGACTAAGTATTTATACTTCTACCTAGGCAGTAAATAAAAGGAGTTCCCAAAAGCAATAAAATACCAAAAATAATGAAATTTCCGTAATTAAAACGAAATCAGTCTTCAAAACCCCGTCACGAGCGCGGCCGCCCTTAGGCCCAGCGCGGTCGCGCACCTTGGCCGAGACTCATGCCAGTTCTTCCTCGTCTTCAGCGCGGTCGCCTTCCCTCCGAGCGCGGTCACGCATCTTGGCCGAAACAGCTGCCTGGTTGTCACTGTCTTGAGCGCGGCCGCTCTCCCCGATGAGCGCGGTCGCTCTCGCTCCTGTATCAATAATGTAGAAATGCGAAGCACACATTATCATCTTTTGAGTGTTAACCTTTTAGTATGAACTCTTCTTTCACAATACTCGCTGTGCATATATTCACATGAGAGAGTTGAATGTGGAGGAGCCATTAATTTCTAAGAGACCAATTTGAACATTTTCAAGGTTCTTAGACAGATAGCAACTCTTTGGTTCTTAATTCCTTCCAAAAGCATGCACTGTATGTTATCTGAAAACAATAACTTGCAATATTAATTCAAAATCAGATTAGTTCTGGCATCAATAAATACTATAAGGATGCAGCGAGAAGACAATAGAAGTGCCATAAACAACATGGGATGCCTTTAAAATGTATACGCTAAATAAATGAAAAGTTAATCTAACTCAGATCACCCTGCGATAACACGTATTCATGGTAAATGTTAAGAAGAGCATGTGGCATAACATTATTCCATATAGAAATATACTAACCCTAGTTATATGTCCAAGAAACTTGTGCAAAACTATGCTAGATTAATGATGCAAGAACATGATAAATAAATGTACAGAGACATTTCCAATACACCAAATGAACTATAAATGCACGCGGGGTCTTAGCCTGATGGTTAGAGTTCATGGCTTCCAACCCTGGAGGTCATGGGTTCAATTCCCCACCGGTGGTTAGAGGGAATGACATTGCCCTCCCTAGCATAGCTAGGCGCCACGTGAAGTGCATCAGGGAGCGGTGAAATGTGTTGATCCCCTTCATAAAAAAAAAAAAAAAAAAGTACAGAGGAGGGGAAGGGAAGGGGACACACCCCTGTCGAGATGAATTGCTAATGAACTCACTCGTAGCAGAGGCCTCTTTATTTTGACAAGCTTGTGCAAAAAGGAACCGTCGTCACCTCTAACTATAACCCTTCCAGCTAGACTCAGATCCCTATCAAACCAAGTGTGCCATAAACCACCACCATGTGTTTGCACATTGAGCATAAGATAGTTGGATTTGGAGGATGCAGACTTCGGCTTTAATTTCAAACATGGGCTATCTGTGTGAGCAGCAATTACATAAAACCCATTGCCACTAGAGTACCTGAAAAGCTGTTAAAACAAAATATTAACCCAACAAAGAAATGAAAAACAGCATTATGAAAAATGAAACCTCAAAATGCAGGATTTCAAAGAACTAGAACGAAAAATGAGAGTCAAATATCCCCCAAAATAAGAAGCAAAATAAACATGGATGGAATCTAAAAGCTCAGTTTTATGAAATGAGAGAGAGAGAGAGAGAGAGAGAGAGAGAGAGAGAGAGAGAGGACGATTTAGGACTATACACAAGATTCCTTTTTCTTGCCCTCTACTGAGAAAATACTTGAAAAGTGGATATCAAGAAAGTACTCCCTCCGGTCCAACATAATTGTCACTATATAGTTTTTCATCAGTTTTAAGAAATGCAATTACTACTACACTTAATAAAGGAAGTACCAAATTTACCCTTTATTAATTTTATCTCTTTCATGCATTACTTCACTCAATACGAACAATTAATAAAAGCAACAAGTTCCAATATAAAGATTGAAATTTTTGAATGCTTTCTGCCCAAATGTGACCTTATTTTTGGACCAAACTTTGGGTAGAAAAATGACATCTATTTTGGACTGGAGGGAACAATATAAATTATGTGGAGCCTCTAATTCAAGTTCCCAATTAAGTAGCAGAAAGTTACACAATTGTAGCTAACCAAACATGTGGTAAGTTCACTCACTTTTCACCAACCGCAAATGGTACCAAACAGGACATGTTCCCTGAGAAGAAGTAGCGTCCGCCAGGCTTGAGGTTTCATTCATCATTTTCACTAAGCAAATGGAATCCAGCCGCAAAAGTTGTCGTTTTGCTTCAGCTTTAGAATAGAAAAAAAATAAGAAGTGCAATGGAGTATGACAGAGTAACAATAGTAGACAAGTAGTCTCACTTTCAAGTTCACAACGTATTACTACATCTTCCCTGAACTCTGAAGCAGTATCAATTTCTGATCTGAAGTTATTCAAGTAGACCAAAAAAATAATACAGTAATAATGAAATGTGATCGCGCAGGAAAGCGTGGTGGGCTCAGTTCTTTGCGTCCAGCGAATGAATGAGCTAGCTTGTGATCTGCACACCACAAGAAATAACAGTGAAACTGCGCCGGGGGTCTTCCGGCAAGCCCCTCCGGCGTGAGAGTAAGATTATGGACTGGAAATATGGTGGCAAAAATATGGAATGTGTGTGGGTACGTGAATATGCAATAAGCATTACCTGTGTCCATGTTGTTACTCTCTTATTTATAGTAGGAATAGTGATGTTAGGGTTTTCACCAGAGCCGTTGGATTGGGTGGTCTCCAACCGTTGGATCAGCTCCATCTCCCAGGCGTACACGTGTCACGCTGGGACTGGTCCGTCTATGTAAGGACACTGCAACACCTGACACTGATAAGCAGTTTGCCTTATAAGGGAAAGTCAACATGTACACCTTTTGGAGTTATTACTGTTTGCATGATTGCACGTGTAACTAAGCACTGTAGCAGGTCTGACGTTCTCCCAAATTAGCTAATTAACCAAGCTTGTTGAGGAAGCTTAATAGAAGAGACGACACAGTTTGTCCGTCCGGTTGGGTCGTCTCTTCGAGGGTGACTCGACGAGAGAGAGTTGATCGTTCAGTGACGACGCTCACTCTTGGGCTAGTGCTGGTTCGCGCCGAGGGAAGACTCGTCGTTAGATGAGCTTAGCTCACTGTCGACGATCTCTTCTTGGTATATCGACGGGCTAGAAGTTAATCCCTTCCTCAGTGGTACAATGACTCGTCGTTTGGATGGGCTTGGTCGCTCAATGGCGACGACTGCCAACCAATGTTGGACGGGTCATGACCCGAGGCCTTGATCTGTTCCTTCGTGGTCGGTCTTTTGATGGGCCCGTTGGGCCTCTGGGCTCGTAGCAAAGTATTGGGCTCGGCCCATCACAGAATATTCCGTTCAGTGGCCCCCAACTCATGGTCGTCTTGACGGGCCAGGAGTTGTCATTTTCCCTCCAAAGTAATCCGTACGACCGTCAGTTTGAATTTTGAAATATGGTGACGTCAGTATTGATGACGTGGATGGTTGGGATTTCTTCCTTGGTTGAAACGTGTCCTTTGAGGGGACATTCGCCTCGAAAGTTGCAGAGGGTATTTAATGCCCCTCATCATTCCGCCGTTTGGGTTCCCAAGCATAAACCCTCCATCTTCTTCACATATAAAAACCTCCTCCCTCCTTCATTTCGAACTTTCCACACCTTTGATCAGTGAGAGCAAAGCAGCAAGAGGCGATTTCCGGCGAGTAGCAAGAAAGGATTCCGGCCACCGTGCGAACGCTTTCCGGCGATATTGGTTGTTCTGGCTTCACCACCGTTAGATAATCCGACAGCTTGGATTAGGAACTTCTTCGATTTATCACCGGCGAACTCATCGGAAAAACCATCTCCGAGCCCAGAAACAGGTAATTTCTTCATTTATTCTTCGCTTTTTGGGTTTTCTTTGGGGCTTTGGAACTTAGAGTTATGGGACCCATAACTATCAGCTTTGAGAGAGGTGTTAAGTTTGGTTTTGGGATAAATCAAAGAGTTTATAAATGTGCTAAGGAGGTTTGGAGAGAGATTCCTCTGTCTGAGTGTTCTTCGATCTTGGTGAAGTTCAACCTTGAGGACGAGCCTTTGGGGTTCCCCGGAGGGTGAGGCTGCAGGTGACTTTGAGGATGGAGACCCAATGATAACCCCCTTCGGGTCGATGAACGACCTGCCCTTGACCACATCAAGACCCACTACTATTTGTCCGTCGTGATTCACTTAGGGATTTGGTTTTAGGGGAATCTAGGTCGCCCCTAGGTAGATCGTCGTCTGTGGAAGTTAGGACTGATTCCCCCTTTCTTTCTCCTTGTTTTGTAGACATGGATCACGACGGGCGTCCTAGCCGTACGGCCCCAGAAGCCAACGAGCCGAACACAAGTGCAAGGGGCAACCAGGCAGCTAAAGCCTATCACACATTCGTACGAGTGGGATCAACCGACAGTGAATTTGGAGGTGGGGCAGGAGGGAAGTGGGCTATACCCAAGATCGAGCTCAGGAAGCCGGATGTTGGGAAGCAAATGATCGACGCTGCGAGAGTCGTACGAGTCCAAGCTTCGACCTATAAGTTGGAACATCTCAGCTTATCGGAGTACGAGCCCCGTCGCCAGGCCCTTTTAACTAGCAAGGAGAAGGTGGACTTCTTCTACAAACAATTTGAATTTGGCCTGAGGTTGCCTCTGGACCCCTTCATTAATGAATTCTTGGAGGACTCGGCTGTGTGCCCATGGAACTCGGTGCCAATACCATCGAGAATTTTGTGTGGCTTTGCCGTCGTGCAGATTCCTTGGCTACGAGCCATGCAACAAAGTATTCCGTCGCTACTACGGACGGCTCGGAATACTTCGAAGGGAAGACGACGGTGAGTGTGTCTTCGATCGTGAACGCACGGAATTTTTCTTGGACATCCCAAATAAGGTGTATGGATGGGAGAACCACTTGATATTGGTGGAAAGCCGAGTGGGATGGCGGTTTCCTTTTCCGAGAGGGCATGAGCCGATCGGTGATAGGCATATCTTTCAAGCTCAGGTGGGCCGACGAGCTGAAGGGAAAGATTGACAAGCTGTTAGATCTTGGATGGGTCTCGTACAAAGACATAGAGGCCTCACAATGGAGATACATCCGAGCTGGCATGATGTCTAAGCCGTCCATAGGGCCTGAACCTTTGGTGAAGATAAAGCTCGATGCTCGCTATCCCGACTGGGTTGTTCACCAAGGGTTTACTTTTAAGGACAATTGTGTGAATTGTGCGACGGCACGAACTGGTCGTCTTGAAGAATGCTGTGAAAACCTTGAAATGAATGGGGGTTGGACTCCTGCTATTTTTTCAATTTTGATACTCTTGTCTCGTCGTGAGTAAAACTAACCTCTTTTACTTGGTCATTTTGCAGTTCTTACCCAAGACGACGTGGATAAAATTGAAGCAAGGATAATGGACGGGGCCATCCGAGCGAGCGACAGGGGCACCAAGAAGAAGGAAAGGGCTGCGACTCGTGCTATACTTGATCGTCAGGAGAAACAGACGACGAGGAATGAGCAACTCCCCAATGACCCTGCTGGTGCCATCCCAATGATCGAGAGGGAGCCCGTCGTTGAGGGACTCAACACTGGAGGTCGTCAATCTACTGTTGATGCGCCTGAGAGAGCGGCTGGGATGGAGATTGATTCAAGTATGGAAGGCATTTGGAGCTCGAATGGCCATTGCTGACGAGGCCGAGCATATTGAAGTGGAGAGCACAGATTCAAACCCCGAACTTCGTGAGGTCGACGCTCGTGCCTCCAAAAAGAGAAAAGGTCATCTCATCGATCCTCCTAGCTCGTCAGATCACCCCTCTCCCCAAACCGACGCTCCAGGCTCGTCTTCAACGGTCTTGGGCAAGGCAAAGGCTAAAGAGATGGCGACCTTGATCGCTAAGGCCTCCCCCATAACTGGTATTCCCTATCTCTTGAGGAATGGTAATCCATTGTTCTTTGGGGGCGGCCTTGACTAGACGGGCTAGGGATGTTGACCTGACTCGTCGTATGAAGGAAGCTAGGCTCTCTCCTGAGACCTTTCATGCCCGTTTTGGGTTGATTCAGACTGAGGTACTTTGAATTTGTGTTTTTGGCGTTCTTCCGTCTTTTGTACTTGTATTAACTATGTCCTTGTTGTAGATGGCGTCGATGATGGATGCTATTGCGTCGGATTACGAGAGAGTGCATTGGCCAGAGCTACGAAGCAACGAGCAGCTGATTAAGGCCGTCGGTGAGAAGGGGACGGCTGAGCAGAAGTTAAAGGAGGCCGAGACCAATGTCGGTGAGCTTACTCTTGCCCACGAGCTTTTGGTGAATGAGAAGGACAATCTTTCGAAGGAGGTGGATGCCCTGAAGGAAGGGAAGGCCAAAGGCGAAGCCAGGCTCAAAAGTATTTCGGGATGGTCTTCGCGTTTGTGAGAACAAGCTTCAGAAGGCGACGGCTCAGATTGAAGCGATGAAGACGAGCCGTGATCTTGGCGGCCCAAGCCGGGCTTGACGCCGTCGACGACTTCAAGAAGAGTGCTGAGTGCCTCCAGCTAATTACTACGCATGCTAGTGGATTTTTCAAGGATGGGGCTAAGCACATGGCAAGGCGGCTCTTGGCGGATCCTTCGACGAAAGACCTCCTCTCTGTTCGACAATTGGCTGACCTTTGTACCGAAGGAGCATACGATGACGAAGCTCGTACGGTTCACCCCCTTGTCCCTTATACTGCCAATGACTTCCTTATTATTAGGGAAGATGACGCCAAGGTCGGGAAGGAAGAGTGGCCTGTTCCTGCCGTCGTCCCAAAGAACTTTGATGCCTATTATGCTCATTTTGTTGAAGACGGCCCCGATCCCGATGAAGTCCCGTCCGATGCAGGTGCCGACCCTCAGTGATTGATTTATTTGAGATGTTTTGTAATGTCCCAAACAATGTCCCAATTTGATTTGGTTGTCTTAAACAATGTTTCATTTGATTTGGTTGTCTTAAACAATGTTTCATTTGATTTGGTTGTGGTTCCAAACATTGTCCCAAATTTTTTTTTAATTTTTGTAATGTAGTCGGCCTGTTTCCTCATTGTTTAGAGGGGGTCATACGTACAATGTTTGCTTTATGTTTAAGTTATTTAATGCCTTTGTTTTATGTTAGTTAATCTGTGTTAACATAGATAGCATGTGATAACTTGTTTTGAACGAGTAAGTTTGAGGACAAGTGCGAATGGTCGTCGTTAGTGACGACCAGTACTTAGGTCGTCTTAACGTGGCCGACGCTTGTTTGCCCTTGTGTTCTCTCAACTTCTCAAAGGCTCGTAGGAATAGTACGAAGGTCCCTAGCTTCTTGCTCGTAGGCAAGATTCCGTGGATGAGTCGTCATATTCCGTTATAGCGTTCAACGAAGTCTGGCTTCGTCTAACCTTTATACTTGGCTAAAGTGAGTGTTAGTGCCAAAGTCTTTGCTTTGGTGATCTTTATACTTGATCGAAGTGGTTGTGAGGGTCGAAGTCGGGCTTCACTGTTCTAAGTTTGATTTTGTAATGGACGAGTTTGAAAGAAATGACGGGTTTCTATTGATTACCTCGTCGATGGTCGTACATTGACAATTCTCACTTTATAAGACTTCTGGGATTTATAGATTATCCCTTACAACTTTCAAAATACAGACTTCCAGAACACAAAATTGCAACAAAAGTTTTAACTAAGAACCACAGATAGGATGCCCTGAGGGCGCTGGATGTTGTTGACGACGACGGTCTCAAAAGTAGTACTTCATAAGGTGATTGGCATGCCATGGATGCTTAAGATGTTCACCGTTTGGCTTAGCTAGGCGGTAGGTTCCTTCTCTGACCACGTTGGTGACGATGTATGGTCCTTCCCAGTTGGGAGAGAGTTTGTTTTGACGGGCTTTGAGTCCCGTCGCTTCAATCTTTCTAAGAACATGATCGCCGACCTTAAAGAACCTTTTCTTCACCTTCTTGTCGTGGTAAGCCTTGGTTTTCTTTTTGTAATTTTCCATCCTTAGCTGGGCGTCCAATCTTCGTTCGTCGACAAGGTCCAGGTCGACCTGTCGGTTATGGATATTCTTTTCTACATCGTAGAGAGCAACTCGGTCTGTTGGAAGCTGAAGCTCGGCGGGAGCCATGGCCTCGAGCCATAAGCCAAAGCAAATGGGGTTTCCCAGTAGGCCCCGGGTGGTTGTGCGGATCGCCCGAGTCTTGAAGGTAGTTCGTCCAACCATCTTGTCTTTGCGTCCCTCGAGATTTTTACATAAGGCAGACAAGACGAGCTTGTTTGCCGCTTCCGCTTGCCCATTGCCTTGGGGATAGGCAACGGACGACTTGGAGTGCTTGACGCCCATTCTATTCAATTCTTGTTCAAATTTCCTTGAGAAGCTGAGGCCGTTGTCGAAACAATTACCCTTGGGATTCCAAGCGACACCATATCGAATCATGGATGAAGCTTAGGGCATTGTTTTTAATTTTGTTTAAGGCCTTGGCCTCCACCCACTTTAAGAAGTAGTCAGCGCCACAATTACATACTTGACTCCCTTTGGCCTGTGGAAAAGGCCCGATTAGATCAACACCCCACATATCAAACGGCCAAGCAGCCATGACAGGGGTTTGCTCAGTTGTCGTAGTTTGGGGAGGTCGGCAAATCGTTGGCAGGTATCACATTTTCTCACAAACTGTTTGGCATCTTCACGGAGGTGGGGCCAGTAGTATCCCATGGTGATCAACTTGTCGGCCAATGTACGAGCCCCAGGATGGCCTCCACACTCTCCTTGATGTACCTCAAAAATCAATTGAACGACCTTATGCAGGTGGACGCACTTCGGCAATGGCACAGTAATGGATCGTCGGTAGAGCTCTCCTTCTACGGCCAGTGAATACGGCCGCCTTTCTCCTTACTTGTCTTGCCAAAACTTTGTCGCTTGGCAACTCGTCTTTTTCAATAAACGCCTTCAGCTCGTCGATCCAACACCTCGGACCGACTCCAACGCACATAATCTTTACTCGTTCATAAGCTGGTTGATCGAGATAGGCCAAATGGTGGACATGCTCGTCTTCAGGGAGTTGATCTGTTGCCAGTTTGGAGAGTAAGTCGGCGTGTTCGATGTTTTCGCGAGCAATTCTCTGTATGACCCAAAATTCCAATCCTTGAATCAATTCACCGACCATAGTACGGTATTTCTGAAGGGTTGAGTCGATGACACAGTAGTCACCGCGGACTGGTTCACGATCAATTGGGAGTCACAAAAAGCAGCAATTTTGTTGGCCCCGAAGCATTTCGCATATTCAATGGCGGCTATAAGTGCTTCGTACTCCGCTTGATTGTTTGATGCTTGGAATTTGAATCTCAACACTTCCTCAAAGACTCTTCCGCTTTCTGGTTCGACAAGAACGATCCCTGCCCCACTTAGATTTCTTGTTGCCGACCCGTCTGAATAGATCTTCCAACATCCCATAGGCAAAATCAACTCCGCTGGTTGGTCGTTGACTTCCTTTCCCTTGCTCACTTTCTTCTGCGGCCTTTGATCGTCGTCTGTTGTGAATGACGTTTCAACTAGGAAGTCTGCCAGGGTTTGTGCCTGCAAAGCCTTTCTAGCCACGTAGCGAATGTCAAACTCTGTCAGCTCGATGCTCCAATTGAGTAGACGACCAGAGCTCTCAGGGCGATGCAATATCTTGCGCAATGGGGCGTCGGTGTAAACAACGATGGGATGAGCAGAGAAGTATGCTCGTAGCTTTCGTGCTGTGATGACGAGAGCGTAAGCGATCTTCTCCGCGTTGAAATAGCGGGTTTCTACATCCGTCAAAGCTTTACTAACATAGTAAACCGGCCTCTGTGTTCCACCTTCCTCCCTAACCAACACGGCGGCTACGGCTTTGTCACCCGCCGAGAGGTAAACATAAAGGTCTTCACCTGCTACGGGGCTTTGGAGGAGTGGTGGGGAGCCAAGATACTCTTTCAGCTGATTGAACGACTGGGAACATTCATTCGTCCATTTAAAGTCCTTAGCACCTCAGAGAGCTTTAAAAAATGGAAGCGATCTCTCGGCGGACTTGGCAATAAAACAACCTAGGGCCGCTACTCGTCCATTCAAACGCTGAACCTCCTTAATGCTTGTAGGTTCTGCCATGTCAATCAAAGCCTTGATTTTCTCAGGATTGGCTTCGATTCCCGTGAGAGCATGAATCCTAAGAACTTTCCTGCTGCAACTCCAAAGACGCACTTAGCCGGATTGAGGACCATGTCGTTTGCTCGGAGATTGGAGAATGTTTGCTGTAGGTCATCGACATGCTTTCTCTTTCTACTTTTGACGACCATGTCATCAACATATGCTTCCAGGTTGTCGCCGATCTGTTCCTTGAATACCTTGTTGATCATCCTTTGGTATGTGGCTCCGGCGTTCTTAAGCCCAAAAGGCATCTTCGTATAACAATAAGTTCCCCCTGCAGCTTGAAAGGCCGTCTTCGGAATGTCTTCTTCAGCCATCTTGATTTGGTGGTAGCGGAATAAGCATCAAGAAAGCTCAAAGTAGTGTGGCCAGGCCACGAGAATCGACGAGCTTGTCAATGCGGGCAAAGGGTAAGCGTCCTTAGGGCACGCCAAGTTTAGATCGGTAAAGTCGACACAGAGCCTCCATTTTCCATTTGGTTTTTTCACAAGGACCACGTTAGCCAGCCAAGTTGTGAACCCAGCGTTCACAATAATTCCAGCTCTCAGCAACTTCTCAATCTCTTGCTTTATAGCAATCTCTTTTTCAGTTGAAAAAACTCGACACCTTTGCTCTTTAAATTTCATGGTGGGGTTCACTCCAAGCCTATGAACTGCCACGTCCTCTCTGATCCCCTTCATATCTTCCACCTTCCAAGCAAAAACATCGAGGTTCTGTTTGAGTAGGAGATTATCTCTTCCCTCTCCTCGGTGCGTAGCGAGACCCCGGCTTGATTTTACGCTCTAGATAGTCAGGGTTAATGACCAGTTCAATTAGCTCGTCGGCTGGCTTCATCTCAGGGGCGTCGTCCCTAAAGTCCATGGATTCAATGACGATCTCTTTAATTTTCCTTCTTGCTTCAGGTGTCAGATCTGGTACCTCGTCGTCAATCAATTTATCCAACTCGGCCCCCGATTCTTGGGCGACCAAAAGTTGTGGCTTTGCAGCTTGATCGTCTATGAATATTTCCACAAAGACCTCGGGGTCGTCTATACACTTGATTGTCGAGATGCCGGCGTACGAGGTCGTCGTTTGCTTGACAGTTTTAGAGAGCTTCACGATGTGATCTGGATCGTCGATTTCAATGGTCCGTTTTGCCTTCAGCACGTGCTCTAGGAATTCTGGGGCCGTCCCCAACACACATCCCACTCCGGCACGGGAAGGAAATTTGATTCGTTGGTGGGGAACTGAGGCGACGATCCCCAAAGCGGATTGACCAGGTTGGCCAAGGATTGCGTGATAGTCACTGACGACGTCGATCACAATAAAAGTTACAGTCTTGATTGTTCTCAATGGGTGTTCCCCGATGTCGACTGGAAGGTCGATCTGGCCTTTTGCATCTACTCGGTGATTGGTGAATCCTTCTAGACGACCTAAGTAAGGACTTAGACGGCTATCAGGTAGACCCATTCTCTGGTAGACGTTGTAAAACAAGATGTCTTTGGCCGCTCCTGTATCGATCAAAATTATCCTTGATTCGCAGTTATCGATGAAACCAGGTATGACTAGAGTTTGTTGACGAGCTAATGGATTGGCTGGCAGCTCGTAGGGAAAGAAACTTATCACGTCGTTTGGAGTTTCCGATTTTTGGGGGACATGTGGGGCCTTCTTCAGATGGTAGATGGCGCTCTTAATCTGATTCTTGCTCGTCTCCTCAGAGATTACTAACACCATTCTTGGATTCCTCTGTGGAGGGTCGTCGTTAGCAGCTCGGGTGTTGGCCGCCTGACGATCCTTCCTTACATATTCCCCAAGTCGTCCATCGTCGATCCATCTCTGAATGATCTTTTTCAAGCTGAAACATTCCTCGGTATCATGGCCTTTATCTCTGTGGTATTCACAATATTTGTTCATGTTTTTCTTTCCCTTCCCGTTCGGGTTCATTTTTGGTGCCGGGCCAAAATCAACGTTGCTCAAAATTTCTGCTCTAGACACGGTAAGCGGAGTGTACGACTCCGGGACTTTTTCTGCTTTCACTTTGTTCTTTCCTTTCTCTCCGACCTTATCCTTCTTGGATTTTGTCGCTTCAACCTCGTCGACGGCCTTTCCCTCTCTTTGCAACTTCCTTTCTTCAGCCTCGGCGACGGCGTACGCCTTGGCATAGAGGTCTTTACGGGACTTGGCCGGGTGGACTTGAAGCTCGTAGTCTAGAGTAGAGGAAACGACACCATGTCTGAAACAACTTATGATCTCCCTGTCAGTTAGGTCCTCATCAATTTGATCCACCAATTTCTTGAATCTTTTGAAGTAACTCATCGAGCTTTCAGTGGCTCCTTGGGAAATATTGGTTAAGTCGTTGACAGTCTTACGACGATCTCCCGCCGTAGCAAACCTTCCTAAAAACTTCTTTCTCATTTGTTTCCATGATTCAATACTCCCCTTCGGTAGGCTTCTAAACCACCTCAGAGCAGCGTCGACCAGTGTGCTCGTAAGAGCCTTACACATGACGTCGTCGTAGCCAGAGGCTTTTGCCACTACGTACATCTGTGCCTCAAGGTGTTGTATGTGGTCGATGGCGCTGGTAGAGCCGTTGTATTGTTTCAGGTCGGGTAGCTTGAAGCCGGGTTCCGGGGGTCCCGTTTCCAACATCCAGGGTGCGAGGGGATTCATAGTGTCGCCATCGTCGTCAGAGTCGTCGCTGTCCATTTTGTTCCTTTTGTTCGTCAATTCTTCCACCTGACGCTTCAACCTCAAGAACTCTCTCATGTCCACTTCTCCTATTGGGCCGGTGGGGATCCTATCTGACGAGGCCCCGGGCAATGGTGTTAGACCGTTGCCTCTCTCGTGGAGCAGGTCGTCGTGAGATGGATCGCTCCCTATAGCTGGGTGGTGGAGACGGCCTATAGGATCTTGAAAGTTCTCGTTCATAACGGGGTGGAGTACGAGTTCTTTCTCTGTGGCTAGGTGCTCGTTCATTTCTAAACGGCGGTGTCATTAGACGACCCCGGACGATTTGGTTTGGATTTGCTTCAGGATTCTCGACGGCCAAAACTCTGCGAGGCTCTGCTTCCTCAGCTCGTCGCTGCTGTGATGGGGCTCCTTGGCTTCGTCTTTCATTAAGGTGTTCCCTTAGGTCAAGCTGTGGCACCACGCGCTCATTTTCGGCAGCAGTCCCCTCACGACGACCAGCATTCTCTCTGGTTTCTTCTCCTTCTTCCTGACGAGACCGTTTGGTGGGATGCCTGCGGGGCTTGAGGAGCGGCCATGTGAATGAGCTCGTCTTGGATTTGCAGGAATTCTTTTAGGGCGTTAGCTCTTTCGACGAGGAAGGCTGCTCTGTCGAGATTAGGGTTGGAGGGGCCTCCCGTATATCTTGCCGTTGTCTCAGGCCTCCTTTCCAGTGGAGGTCTCCTCTGGCGCTCGGTCGCAGGCCCTTTTTCTCTTCTTCTGGTTGCTTGTAGACCTGTACCATCAACCACCCCTTGTGACCTGGTAACCCTTAGATTAGGGTTCCTAGGTGGAGAGGGTGGTCTAGGGTTTTCCTGCTGAGGTGGAGGTACGCCCTCATCTCCGGTAGACTTGCTGGCCGTGTGACCCTCTGACATCATTTTTTCCAGGCTTCTCTGAATGTATTTCTTTTGCTGAAGATCACTGACAACCTTTCCCGGCAATGGAACCAATCTGATCGCGCAGGAAAGCGTGGTGGGCTCAGTTCTTTGGGTCCAGCGAATGAATGAGCTAGCTTGTGATCTGCACACCACAAGAAATAACGGTGGCTGCGCGGGGTCTTAAGCAAGCCCCTCCGGCGTGAGAGTAAGATTATGGACTGGAAATATGGTGGCAAAAATATGGAATGTGTGTGGGTACGTGAATATGCAATAAGCATTACCTGTGTCCATGTTGTTACTCTTTTATTTATAGTAGGAATAGTGATGTTAGGGTTTTCACCAGAGCCGTTGGATTGGGTGGTCTCCAACCGTTGGATCAGCTCCATCTCCCAGGCGTACACGTGTCACGCTGGGACTGGTCCGTCTATGTAAGGACACTGCAACACCTGACACTGATAAGCAGTTTGCCTTATAAGGGAAAATCAACCTGTACACCTTTTGGAGTTATTACTGTTTGCATGATTGCACGTGTAACTAAGCACTGTAGCAGGTCTGACGTTCTCCCAAATTAGCTAATTAACCAAGCTTGTTGAGGAAGCTTAATAGAAGAGACGACACAGCCGTCCGTCCAGTTGGGTCGTCTCTTCGAGGGGTGACTCGACGAGAGAGAGTTGATCGTTCAGTGACGACGCTCACTCTTGGGCGAGTGCTGGTTCGCGCCGAGGGAAGACTCGTCGTTAGATGAGCTTAGCTCACTGTCGACGATCTCTTCTTGGTATATCGACGGGCTAGAAGTTAATCCCTTCCTCAGTGGTACAATGACTCGTCGTTTGGATGGGCTTGGTCGCTCAATGGCGACGACTGCCAACCAATGTTGGACGGGTCATGACCCAAGGCCTTGATCTGTTCCTTCGTGGTCGGTCTTTTGATGGGCCCGTTGGGCCTCTGGGCTCGTAGCAAAGTATTGGGCTCGGCCCATCACAGAATATTCCGTTCAGTGGCCCCCAACTCATGGTCGTCTTGACGGGCCAGGAGTTGTCATTTTCCCTCCAAAGTAATCCGTACGACCGTCAGTTTGAATTTTGAAATATGGTGACGTCAGTATTGATGACGTGGATGGTTGGGATTTCTTCCTTGGTTGAAACGTGTCCTTTGAGGGGACATTCGCCTCGAAAGTTGCAGAGGGTATTTAATGCCCCTCATCATTCCGCCGTTTGGGTTCCCAAGCATAAACCCTCCATCTTCTTCACATATAAAAACCTCCTCCCTCCTTCATTTCGAACTTTCCACACCTTTGATCAGTGAGAGCAAAGCAGCAAGAGGCGATTTTCGGCGAGTAGCAAGAAAGGATTCCGGCCACCGTGCGAACGCTTTCCGGCGATATTGGTTGTTCTGGCTTCACCACCGTTAGATAATCCGACAGCTTGGATTAGGAACTTCTTCGATTTATCACCGGCGAACTCATCGGAAAAACCATCTCCGAGCCCAGAAACAGGTAATTTCTTCATTTATTCTTCGCTTTTTGGGTTTTCTTTGGGGCTTTGGAACTTAGAGTTATGGGACCCATAACTATCAGCTTTGAGAGAGGTGTTAAGTTTGGTTTTGGGATAAATCAAAGAGTTTATAAATGTGCTAAGGAGGTTTGGAGAGAGATTCCTCTGTCTGAGTGTTCTTCGATCTTGGTGAAGTTCAACCTTGAGGACGAGCCTTTGGGGTTCCCAGAGGGTGAGGCTCTGGGTGACTTTGAGGATGGAGACCCAATGATAACCCCCTTCAGGTCGATGAACGACCTGCCCAACCACATCAAGACCCACTACTATTTGTCCCGTCGTGATTCACTTAGGGATTTGGTTTTAGGGGAATCTAGGTCGCCCCTAGGTAGATCGTCGTCTGTGGAAGTTAGGACTGATTCCCCCTTTCTTTCTCCTTGTTTTGTAGACATGGATCACGACGGGCGTCCTAGCCGTACGGCCCCAGAAGCCAACGAGCCGAACACAAGTGCAAGGGGCAACCAGGCAGCTAAAGCCTATCACACATTCGTACGAGTGGGATCAACCGACAGTGAATTTGGAGGTGGGGCAGGAGGGAAGTGGGCTATACCCAAGATCGAGCTCAGGAAGCCGGATGTTGGGAAGCAAATGATCGACGCTCTGCGAGAGTCGTACAGAGTCCAAGCTTCGACCTATAAGTTGGAACATCTCAGCTTATCGGAGTACGAGCCCCGTCGCCAGGCCCTTTTAACTAGCAAGGAGAAGGTGGACTTCTTCTACAAACAATTTGAATTTGGCCTGAGGTTGCCTCTGGACCCCTTCATTAATGAATTCTTGGAGGACTCAGCCTGTGTGCCCATGGAACTCAGTGCCAATACCATCAGAATTTTGTGTGGCTTTGCCGTCGTCTGCAGATTCCTTGGCTACGAGCCATGCAACAAAGTATTCCGTCGCTACTACCGGACGGCTCGGAATACTTCCAAAGGGAAGACGACGGTGAGTGTGTCTTCGATCAGGAACGCACGGAATTTTTTCTTGGACATCCCAAATAAGGTGTATGGATGGGAGAACCACTTGATATTGGTGGAAAGCCGAGTGGGATGGCAGTTTCCTTTTCCAGAGGGCCACAAACCAGTCAGTGATAGGCATATCTTTCAAGCTCCGTGGGCCGACGAGCTGAAGGGAAAGATTGACAAGCTGTTAGATCTTGGATGGGTCTCGTACAAAGACATAGAGGCCTCACAATGGAGATACATCCGAGCTGGCATGATGTCTAAGCCGTCCATAGGGCCTGAACCTTTGGTGAAGATAAAGCTCGATGCTCGCTATCCCGACTGGGTTGTTCACCAAGGGTTTACTTTTAAGGACAATTGTGTGAATTGTGCGACGGCACGAACTGGTCGTCTTGAAGAATGCTGTGAAAACCTTGAAATGAATGGGGGTTGGACTCCTGCTATTTTTTCAATTTTGATACTCTTGTCTCGTCGTGAGTAAAACTAACCTCTTTTACTTGGTCATTTTGCAGTTCTTACCCAAGACGACGTGGATAAAATTGAAGCAAGGATAATGGACGGGGCCATCCGAGCGAGCGACAGGGGCACCAAGAAGAAGGAAAGGGCTGCGACTCGTGCTATACTTGATCGTCAGGAGAAACAGACGACGAGGAATGAGCAACTCCCCAATGACCCTGCTGGTGCCATCCCAATGATCGAGAGGGAGCCCGTCGTTGAGGGACTCAACACTGGAGGTCGTCAATCTACTGTTGATGCGCCTGAGAGAGCGGCTGGGATGGAGATTGATTCAAGTATGGAAGCTGTTGGAGCTCAAAGAGCCATTGCTGACGAGGCCGAGCATATTGAAGTGGAGAGCACAGATTCAAACCCCGAACTTCGTGAGGTCGACGCTCGTGCCTCCAAAAAGAGAAAAGGTCATCTCATCGATCCTCCTAGCTCGTCAGATAACCCCTCTCCCCAAACCGACGCTCCAGGCTCGTCTTCAACGGTCTTGGGCAAGGCAAAGGCTAAAGAGATGGCGACCTTGATCGCTAAGGCCTCCCCCATAACTGGTATTCCCTATCTCTTGAGGAATGGTAATCCATTGTTGCTGGGGGCGGCCTTGACTAGACGGGCTAGGGATGTTGACCTGACTCGTCGTATGAAGGAAGCTAGGCTCTCTCCTGAGACCTTTCATGCCCATTTTGGGTTGATTCAGACTGAGGTACTTTGAATTTGTGTTTTTGGCGTTCTTCCCGTCTTTTGTACTTGTATTAACTATGTCCTTGTTGTAGATGGCGTCGATGATGGATGCTATTGCATCGGATTACAGAGAGTGCATTGACGCCGAGCTACGAAGCAACGAGCAGCTGATTATGGCCGTCGGTGAGAAGGGGACGGCTGAGCAGAAGTTAAAGGAGGCCGAGACCAATGTCGGTGAGCTTACTCTTGCCCACGAGCTTTTGGTGAATGAGAAGGACAATCTTTCGAAGGAGGTGGATGCCTTGAAGGAAGGGAAGGCCAAAGCTGAAGCCGACTCAAAAGTATTTCAGGATGGTCTTCGCGTTTGTGAGAACAAGCTTCAGAAGGCGACGGCTCAGATTGAAGCGATGAAGACGAGCCGTGATGCTGAGCTGGCCCAAGCCCGGCTTGACGCCGTCGACGACTTCAAGAAGAGTGCTGAGTGCCTCCAGCTAATTACTACGCATGCTAGTGGATTTTTCAAGGATGGGGCTAAGCACATGGCAAGGCGGCTCTTGGCGGATCCTTCGACGAAAGACCTCCTCTCTGTTCGACAATTGGCTGACCTTTGTACCGAAGGAGCATACGACGACGAAGCTCGTACGGTTCACCCCCTTGTCCCTTATACTGCCAATGACTTCCTTATTATTAGGGAGATGACGCCAAGGTCGGGAAGGAAGAGTGGCCTGTTCCTGCCGTCGTCCCAAAGAACTTTGATGCCTATTATGCTCATTTTGTTGAAGACGGCCCCGATCCCGATGAAGTCCCGTCCGATGCAGGTGCCGACCCTCAGTGATTGATTTATTTGAGATGTTTTGTAATGTCCCAAACAATGTCCCAATTTGATTTGGTTGTCTTAAACAATGTTTCATTTGATTTGGTTGTCTTAAACAATGTTTCATTTGATTTGGTTGTGGTTCCAAACATTGTCCCAAATATTTTTTTAATTTTTGTAATGTAGTCGGCCTGTTTCCTCATTGTTTAGAGGGGGTCATACGTACAATGTTTGCTTTATGTTTAAGTTATTTAATGCCTTTGTTTTATGTTAGTTAATCTGTGTTAACGTAGATAGCATGTGATAACTTGTTTTGAACGAGTAAGTTTGAGGACAAGTGCGAATGGTCGTCGTTAGTGACGACCAGTACTTAGGTCGTCTTAACGTGGCCGACGCTTGTTTGCCCTTGTGTTCTCTCAACTTCTCAAAGGCTCGTAGGAATAGTACGAAGGTCCCTAGCTTCTTGCTCGTAGGCAAGATTCCGTGGACGAGTCGTCATATTCCGTTATAGCGTTCAACGAAGTCTGGCTTCGTCTAACCTTTATACTTGGCTAAAGTGAGTGTTAGTGCCAAAGTCTTTGCTTTGACTGATCTTTATACTTGATCGAAGTGGTTGTGAGGGTCGAAGTCAGGCTTCACCTGTTCTAAGTTTGATTTTGTAATGGACGAGTTTGAAAGAAATGACGGGTTTCTATTGATTACCTCGTCGATGGTCGTACATTGACAATTCTCACTTTATAAGACTTCTGGGATTTATAGATTATCCCTTACAAATTTCAAAATACAGACTTCCAGAACACAAAATTGCAACAAAAGTTTTAACTAAGAACCACAGATAGGATGCCCTGAGGGCGCTGGATGTTGTTGACGACGACGGTCTCAAAAGTAGTACTTCATAAGGTGATTGGCATGCCATGGATGCTTAAGATGTTCACCGTTTGGCTTAGCTAGGCGGTAGGTTCCTTCTCTGACCACGTTGGTGACGATGTATGGTCCTTCCCAGTTGGGAGAGAGTTTGTTTTGACGGGCTTTGAGTCCCGTCGCTTCAATCTTTCTAAGAACATGATCGCCGACCTTAAAGAACCTTTTCTTCACCTTCTTGTCGTGGTAAGCCTTGGTTTTCTTTTTGTAATTTTCCATCCTTAGCTGGGCGTCCAATCTTCGTTCGTCGACAAGGTCCAGGTCGACCTGTCGGTTATGGATATTCTTTTCTACATCGTAGAGAGCAACTCGGTCTGTTGGAAGCTGAAGCTCGGCGGGAGCCATGGCCTCAGAGCCATAAGCCAAAGCAAATGGGGTTTCCCCCGTAGGCCCCCGGGTGGTTGTGCGGACTGCCCAGAGTGCTGAAGGTAGTTCGTCCAACCATCTTGTGCTGCGTCCCTCGAGATTTTTACATAAGGCAGACAAGACGAGCTTGTTTGCCGCTTCCGCTTGCCCATTGCCTTGGGGATAGGCAACGGACGACTTGGAGTGCTTGACGCCCATTCTATTCAATTCTTGTTCAAATTTCCTTGAGAACTGCAGGCCGTTGTCCGAAACAATTACCCTTGGGATTCCAAAGCGACACCATATCGAATCATGGATGAAGCTTAGGGCATTGTTTTCAGTAATTTTGTTTAAGGCCTTGGCCTCCACCCACTTTAAGAAGTAGTCAACTGCCACAATTACATACTTGACTCCCCCTTTGGCCTGTGGAAAAGGCCCAATTAGATCAACACCCCACATATCAAACGGCCAAGCAGCCATGACAGGGGTTTGCTCAGTTGTCGGTAGTTTGGGGAGGTCGGCAAATCGTTGGCAGGTATCACATTTTCTCACAAACTGTTTGGCATCTTCACGGAGGTGGGGCCAGTAGTATCCCATGGTGATCAACTTGTCGGCCAATGTACGAGCCCCAGGATGGCCTCCACACTCTCCTTGATGTACCTCAAAAAGCAATTGAACGACCTTGTCTGGGTGGACGCACTTCAGCAATGGCCTGGTAATGGATCGTCGGTAGAGCTCTCCTTCTACGACCGTGAATCTGGCCGCCTTTCTCCTTACTTGTCTTGCCAAAACTTTGTCGCTTGGCAACTCGTCTTTTTCAATAAACGCCTTCAGCTCGTCGATCCAACACCTCGGACCGACTCCAACGCACATAATCTTTACTCGTTCATAAGCTGGTTGATCGAGATAGGCCAAATGGTGGACATGCTCGTCTTCAGGGAGTTGATCTGTTGCCAGTTTGGAGAGTAAGTCGGCGTGTTCGTTGTTTTCGCGAGCAATTCTCTGTATGACCCAAAATTCCAATCCTTGAATCAATTCACCGACCAAAGTACGGTATTTCTGAAGGGTTGAGTCGATGACCTGGTAGTCACCGCGGACCTGGTTCACGATCAATTGGGAGTCACAAAAAGCAGCAATTTTGTTGGCCCCGAAGCATTTCGCATATTCAATGGCAGCTATAAGTGCTTCGTACTCCGCTTGATTGTTTGATGCTTGGAATTTGAATCTCAACACTTCCTCAAAGACTCTTCCGCTTTCTGGTTCGACAAGAACGATCCCTGCCCCACTTAGATTTCTTGTTGCCGACCCATCTGAATAGATCTTCCAACATCCCATAGGCAAAATCAACTCCGCTGGTTGGTCGTTGACTTCCTTTCCCTTGCTCACTTTCTTCTGCGGCCTCTGATCGTCGTCTGTTGTGAATGAAGTTTCAACTAGGAAGTCTGCCAGGGTTTGTGCCTGCAAAGCCTTTCTAGCCACGTAGCGAATGTCAAACTCTGTCAGCTCGATGCTCCAATTGAGTAGACGACCAGAGCTCTCAGGGCGATGCAATATCTTGCGCAATGGGGCGTCGGTGTAAACAACGATGGGATGAGCAGAGAAGTATGCTCGTAGCTTTCGTGCTGTGATGACGAGAGCGTAAGCGATCTTCTCCGCATTGAAATAGCGGGTTTCTACATCCGTCAAAGCTTTACTAACATAGTAAACCGGCCTCTGTGTTCCACCTTCCTCCCTAACCAACACGGCGGCTACGGCTTTGTCACCCGCCGAGAGGTAAACATAAAGGTCTTCACCTGCTACGGGGCTTTGGAGGAGTGGTGGGGAGCCAAGATACTCTTTCAGCTGATTGAACGACTGGGAACATTCATTCGTCCATTTAAAGTCCTTAGCACCTCAGAGAGCTTTAAAAAATGGAAGCGATCTCTCGGCGGACTTGGCAATAAAACGACCTAGGGCCGCTACTCGTCCATTCAAACGCTGAACCTCCTTAATGCTTGTAGGTTCTGCCATGTCGATCAAAGCCTTGATTTTCTCAGGATTGGCTTCGATTCCCCGCTGTGAGAGCATGAATCCTAAGAACTTTCCTGCTGCAACTCCAAAGACGCACTTAGCCGGATTGAGGACCATGTCGTTTGCTCGGAGATTGGAGAATGTTTGCTGTAGGTCGTCGACATGCTTTCTCTTTCTACTTTTGACGACCATGTCATCAACATATGCTTCCAGGTTGTCGCCGATCTGTTCCTTGAATACCTTGTTGATCATCCTTTGGTACGTGGCTCCGGCGTTCTTAAGCCCAAAAGGCATCTTCGTATAACAATAAGTTCCCCCTGCAGCCTGAAAGGCCGTCTTCGGAATGTCTTCTTCAGCCATCTTGATTTGGTGGTAGCCAGAATAAGCATCAAGAAAGCTCAAAGTAGTGTGACCGGCCACAGAATCGACGAGCTTGTCAATTCTGGGCAAAGGGTAACTGTCCTTGGGGCACGCCAAGTTTAGATCGGTAAAGTCGACACAGAGCCTCCATTTTCCATTTGGTTTTTTCACAAGGACCACGTTAGCCAGCCAAGTTGTGAACCCAGCGTTCACAATAATTCCAGCTCTCAGCAACTTCTCAATCTCTTGCTTTATAGCAATCTCTTTTTCAGTTGAAAAAACTCGACACCTTTGCTCTTTAAATTTCATGGTGGGGTTCACTCCAAGCCTATGAACTGCCACGTCCTCTCTGATCCCCTTCATATCTTCCACCTTCCAAGCAAAAACATCGAGGTTCTGTTTGAGTAGGGAGATTATCTCTTCCCTCTCCTCAGTGCGTAACTGAGACCCCAGCTTGATTTTCTGCTCTGGATAGTCAGGGTTAATGACCAGTTCAATTAGCTCGCTTCTACCGGCTTCATCTCAGGGGCGTCGTCCCTAAAGTCCATGGATTCAATGACGATCTCTTTAATTTTCCTTCTTGCTTCAGGTGTCAGATCTGGTACCTCGTCGTCAATCAATTTATCCAACTCGGCCCCCGATTCTTGGGCGACCAAAAGTTGTCGCTTTGCAGCTTGATCGTCTATGAATATTTCCACAAAGACCTCGGGGTCGTCTATACACTTGATTGTCGAGATGCCGGCGTACGAGGTCGTCGTTTGCTTGACAGTTTTAGAGAGCTTCACGATGTGATCTGGATCGTCGATTTCAATGGTCCGTTTTGCCTTCAGCACGTGCTCTAGGAATTCTGGGGCCATCCCCAACACACATCCCACTCCGGCACGGGAAGGAAATTTGATTCGTTGGTGGGGAACTGAGGCGACGATCCCCAAAGCGGATTGACCAGGTTGGCCAAGGATTGCGTGATAGTCACTGACGACGTCGATCACAATAAAAGTTACAATCTTGATTGTTCTCAATGGGTGTTCCCCGATGTCGACTGGAAGGTCGATCTGGCCTTTTGCATCTACTCGGTGATTGGTGAATCCTTCTAGATGACCTAAGTAAGGACTTAGACGGCTATCAGGTAGACCCATTCTCTGGTAGACGTTGTAAAACAAGATGTCTTTGGCCGCTCCTGTATCGATCAAAATTATCCTTGATTCGCAGTTATCGATGAAACCAGGTATGACTAGAGTTTGTTGACGAGCTAATGGATTGGTGGAGCCTCGTAGTGAAAGAAACTTATCACGTCGTTTGGAGTTTCCGATTTTGGGGGACATGTGGGGCCTTCTTCAGATGGTAGATGGCGCTCTTAATCTGATTCTTGCTCGTCTCCTCAGAGATTACTAACACCATTCTTGGATTCCTCTGTGGAGGGTCGTCGTTAGCAGCTCGGGTGTTGGCCGCCTGACGATCCTTCCTTACATATTCCCCAAGTCGTCCATCGTCGATCCATCTCTCGAATGATCTTTTCAAGCTGAAACATTCCTCGGTATCATGGCCTTTATCTCTGTGGTATTCACAATATTTGTTCATGTTTTTCTTTCCCTTCCCGTTCGGGTTCATTTTTGGTGCCGGGCCAAAATCAACGTTGCTCAAAATTTCTGCTCTAGACACGGTAAGCGGAGTGTACGACTCCGGGACTTTTTCTGCTTTCACTTTGTTCTTTCCTTTCTCTCCGACCTTATCCTTCTTGGATTTTGTCGCTTCAACCTCGTCGACGGCCTTTCCCTCTCTTTGCAACTTCCTTTCTTCAGCCTCGGCGACGGCGTACGCCTTGGCATAGAGGTCTTTACGGGACTTGGCCGGGTGGACTTGAAGCTCGTAGTCTAGAGTAGAGGAAACGACACCATGTCTGAAACAACTTATGATCTCCCTGTCAGTTAGGTCCTCATCAATTTGATCCACCAATTTCTTGAATCTTTTGAAGTAACTCATCGAGCTTTCAGTGGCTCCTTGGGAAATATTGGTTAAGTCGTTGACAGTCTTACGACGATCTCCCGCCGTAGCAAACCTTCCTAAAAACTTCTTTCTCATTTGTTTCCATGATTCAATACTCCCCTTCGATAGGCTTCTAAACCACCTCAGAGCAGCGTCGACGAGTGTGCTCGTAAGAGCCTTACACATGACGTCGTCGTAGCCAGAGGCTTTTGCCACTACGTACATTTGTGCCTCAAGGTGTTGTATGTGGTCGATGGCGCTGGTAGAGCCGTTGTATTGTTTCAGGTCGGGTAGCTTGAAGCCGGGTTCCGGGGGTCCCGTTTCCAACATCCAGGGTGCGAGGGGATTCATAGTGTCGCCATCGTCGTCAGAGTCGTCGCTGTCCATTTTGTTCCTTTTGTTCGTCAATTCTTCCACCTGACGCTTCAACCTCAAGAACTCTCTCATGTCCACTTCTCCTATTGGGCCGGCTGGGGGGATCCTATCCTGACGAGGCCCCCGGGCAATGTGTTAGACCGTTGCCTCTCTGTGGGAGCAGGTCGTCGTGAGATGGATCGCTCCCTATAGCTGGGTGGTGGAGACGGCCTATAGGATCTTGAAAGTTCTCGTTCATAACGGGGTGGAGTACGAGTTCTTTCTCTGTGGCTAGGTGCTCGTTCATTTCTAAACGACGGTGTCATTAGACGACCCCGGACGATTTGGTTCGGATTTGCTTCAGGATTCTCGACGGCCAAAACTCTGCGAGGCTCTGCTTCCTCAGCTTGTCGCTGCTGTGATGGGGCTCCTTGGCTTCGTCTTTCATTAAGGTGTTCCCTTAGGTCAAGCTGTGGCACCACGCGCTCATTTTCGGCAGCAGTCCCCTCACGACGACCAGCATTCTCTCTCTGGTTTCTTCTCCTTCTTCCTGACGAGACCGTTTGGTGGGATGCCTGCGGGGCTTGAGGAGCGGCCATGTGAATGAGCTCGTCTTGGATTTGCAGGAATTCTTTTAGGGCGTTAGCTCTTTCGACGAGGAAGGCTGCTCTGTCGAGATTAGGGTTGGAGGGGCCTCCCGTATATCTTGCCGTTGTCTCAGGCCTCCTTTCCAGTGGAGGTCTCCTCTGGCGCTCAGCAGCAGGCCCTTTTTCTCTTCTTCTGGTTGCTTGAAAACATGTACCATCAACCACCCCTTGTGACCTGGTAACCCTTAGATTAGGGTTCCTAGGTGGAGAGGGTGGTCTAGGGTTTTCCTGCTGAGGTGGAGGTACGCCCTCATCTCCGGTAGACTTGCTGGCCGTGTGACCCTCTGACATCATTTTTTCCAGGCTTCTCTGACTGTATTTCTTTTGCTGAAGATCACTGACAACCTTTCCCGGCAATGGAACCAATCTGATCGCGCAGGAAAGCGTGGTGGGCTCAGTTCTTTGGGTCCAGCGAATGAATGAGCTAGCTTGTGATCTGCACACCACAAGAAATAACAGTGAAAGCTACGTAGGGGTCTTCGTGAGCCCCTCCGGCGTGAGAGTAAGATTATGGACTGGAAATATGGTGGCAAAAATATGGAATGTGTGTAGGTACGTGAATATGCAATAAGCATTACCTGTGTCCATGTTGTTACTCTTTTATTTATAGTAGGAATAGTGATGTTAGGGTTTTCACCAGAGCCGTTGGATTGGGTGGTCTCCAACCGTTGGATCAGCTCCATCTCCCAGGCGTACACGTGTCACGCTGGGACTGGTCCGTCTATGTAAGGACACTGCAACACCTGACACTGATAAGCAGTTTGCCTTATAAGGGAAAATCAACCTGTACACCTTTTGGAGTTATTACTGTTTGCATGATTGCACGTGTAACTAAGCACTGTAGCAGGTCTGACGTTCTCCCAAATTAGCTAATTAACCAAGCTTGTTGAGGAAGCTTAATAGAAGAGACGACCTGGAGCTGTCCGTCCAGTTGGGTCGTCTCTTCGAGGGGTGACTCGACGAGAGAGAGTTGATCGTTCAGTGACGACGCTCACTCTTGGGCGAGTGCTGGTTCGCGCCGAGGGAAGACTCGTCGTTAGATGAGCTTAGCTCACTGTCGACGATCTCTTCTTGGTATATCGACGGGCTAGAAGTTAATCCCTTCCTCAGTGGTACAATGACTCGTCGTTTGGATGGGCTTGGTCGCTCAATGGCGACGACTGCCAACCAATGTTGGACGGGTCATGACCCGAGGCCTTGATCTGTTCCTTCGTGGTCGGTCTTTTGATGGGCCCGTTGGGCCTCTGGGCTCGTAGCAAAGTATTGGGCTCGGCCCATCACAGAATATTCCGTTCAAAATGGATGGAGTATATCATCATCTATTTATAGCTAGTTACAAAGAAAAATAGTCATCAAGTATCAAACAATAAAACTGAACTGGAATGTGAGAATACCAGTAGCATGAAACTGAGTCCAAGACTCGTTTAAGTAATCTAGAAGATCCCCTACTATTGAAGAATCCGGAGCAGCACTCGAGGAACTCTGCATTGATAAAAAGCACAAAAATTAGCTACAATTACTTCTAATACACTAAACTTTTGCTCCCACCCAAGCCCACCTACTCGAGTTCACCATTCCCCCAATGTATTTAAGAAGCAAAAAAAAAACATAATAAATAGAAATCACAATTTCCTTTATGATTAAAGCTCTAAGAACATAAAAAGCAAGTTTTCATAAAAATTACTCAAACCAACTGCACAATGCAGCAACGAAATCGAGTGAGCCAGAGCATCAAGATCAACTGAATTGAACAAGTTCATCTAGTTGCCAAATTACAACATAAATTGATGAATTACAGTAAACATAAATTGTTATGAATTAGGGTTCTTATTAATTTGGGGTCGACCGTTGGTGGTTACCGTTAAAGGGGTAGTTAAGTCAATAAAGTCAGTTAGCGTAAAGTGATGTCATTTTAGTTAGTAATTACGGTGTCGTTTTGTTTAATTAAGGGTGTGTTAATTAGAGGGTTGTAAACGATGTTGTTCTGGTGTTTTTGTCGCTTTATGGATTGTTATAAGCTTGGCGTGTACGGCGTGAAGGGAATTATGAAAATAATGATATTCTTCCCTCAATTTTGTTCCTCTCTCTCCGTTCTATCTTCTCTCTCCTAAATATGTTCTCTCTCATCTCTTTCTCTCTCTTAGCTCAGCTCAATCTATTTCTCTCTGTTCTTCAATTTCTGTGTTAAAATTACGGAACCCCTCTCTGTAAATTGATACTCAATTTGCAGAGTTCATTGTTAATTTGCCAAGTTCATAACAAGTGGTATCAGAGCTTTCTCGATCGAGAAGGTTTTCAAAGAAGCTATGGTGGAAACACGTTATGAGCAATTAGAGGGAAGTGTTAAGGCTTGTGGAGAACAGGTCCAAAGCCTGATCATGAATCATCAACGAATGGAGGAAACAATAGCAATAAACGAGAGGGAATCTAGAGCAGCTATAGAAGAAGTTCGTAATGATGTATCTGGAGTCAAGGAATCAGTAGATCAAATGAAGTCCATGTTGATTGAAATGAAGAGGAGCTTCAACAACAAGGAGAAGGAAGGATCTACCCAAGTTCATGTCAATTCTGGTAATAATTCGATATTGGGGGCTGGTCCTGGTGGTGGGCAAGGCTATAGGGGTAATCAACAATGGCATAAGGACACCCATCGAAATGAATTTGAAGGATTCGTGGATGAGATTCCAAAGGATGATGCTAGAGGTAATGGGAATGACAAGGATGTTGCTGATACTTATAAGAAATACTTGAAGCTGGAGTTTCCCAAATTCGCGGGAGTTGATTGTAGAGGATGGGCAAGGAAGTGTTGAAAATTTTTCAAGTACAGATCTGTCCCAGATAAGGATAGAGTGGAATTGGCAACAATGCATTTCAAATGAGGAGCTGAATTCTGGTACCAGAACTACATGGATGAACTGGAAAACTTGGAGTCGGAAGAGTTTGTAAGGAGAGTTGCTTCTCGATTTGGGCCTCAAATCCATGAAAACATTGAAGGTGAGTTTGCTAATTTACAACAAACTGGTACTGTTTGTGAGTATATGGAGAAGTTTGAGGAATTGAGAGTCCTTATGAAGATTGAGATTCCGGAATTGACTGAAAAATATTTCATAAACAATTTCATTAAGGGGTTAAAGGATGAGATTAAATATAGGGTTTATGTTCAATTTCCCACTACTCTGGCACATGCTATAAGCATTGCTAGGGTTGAGGAATCTCATGTGGATTGTGCAAGTAAGAAACTGAAGTACCAAGTTAACAAACCCTCTCCCTACTCTCAGATCACTAAGCCAGTTACAAACACCAGCCAGTACAACACACAGAAGCCAAATACCCCCTCTTCCACCTCAAAAACAACCCACTGCAGTGTTGGATCTGCTAAACCAACCTTCACCATCAAACACCTAACTCAGGCTGAGATGCAAACCAGAAGAGATAAAGGATTGTGTTACAATTGTGATGAACCATACAAATTTGGCCACAAATGTAAGAATAGACAGATCTATATGTTGAACATGGAGGAAGATGAGGAGGAGGTCTGGCATGATTCATTAGATGTGGAGATTGAACCCCCACAGGAGGAGAAGAGGCAGGATGACATCAATGTTTCTCTCCATGCTCTATCTGGTAGCAATGGCCTACATACACTGAAGTTGATGGGCTGGAAGGATAAGAAGAAGTTCTCAGTGCTCATAGACAATGGAAGCACTCACAACTTTATTAATCCAGAAGCTGCAAAGAGATTGGGATGTGTGGTCATGGACTCTCCAATGGTACAAGTCACTGTGGCAGATGGGACTAAGGTGGTGAGCCAAGGAAAATGCATGGGATTCCAGTGGGAAATGCAGGGCAAGACATTCAGTACTAACATGAAGGCTGCGGAATTTAGGAAATTTGTGATCTTTGTGTTGGGCATACAATGGTTGAAATCCATTAGCCCCGTCACTTTTGATTTCCAAGATTTGAACCTAAGTTTCAAATGGAAGGGAAAGGAAGTATGCTTGAAGGGGGTAGTTGATGCTACAATGATACATACAATGAATGCACTCTCAGTTGACAAGGAATTACAAAGATATCCTTGTGGGGTTTTCTTGCAACTCTATTCTATTGCCACAGAGGAGATTAACACAGAGGTACACCATGATATACAGTCCCTTATAGGTGAATTTGATGATGTATTTGTTGAACCAAAGGGTCTACCATCCTTAAGGTTTCATGATCATGGCATTCCATTGAAATCAGGTAGTTCACCTGTGAATAAGAGACCATATAGATGCCCACATTTTCAAAAATCTGAGATTGAGAAGCTAGTAGCTGAATTAATGAGGAGTGGGGTGATTGTGAGGACCCCAACCCGGAACCTAACCCGTGTTCCGAGTTAAAGCGTCCCCAATAGAACTCAAACCACCTAAACTTTTTAAAACTTTGATTTAACTTACAACTTAAACATACTTAACAAAACCATTTCCAAATAACTTCATTCCTCTCTACTCGGAAAGAAGAGTTGAATAACTTGTAAAAGTAACAACCTGCTTTAATTACAAAAGACTTTAGTTAATATGTAGAAACTAAGTTTTATACACACCAACTCCACAAAGGAATTATACCAAAATACATTTTCTACGCCAACCTATACGTACCCCGACAAACCCAAAATACCACATCCGCACTCCTTTCCGTCCTCACTTGGCTCTGGCCCGCATTTTGTCTCGTGATCTAAAACATTAAAGGGAGAGGGGTGAGAATAAATCTCAGCAAGTTATTATGAATGCATCAATATGCCAAATAAAATGCAACACATAACAAGTTGCATACAACACATTGGAAAAACTGTAAACACCTTCCATTACCTTGGTTTACCTTTTCCCGTCTGAACAATAGTCGTACAACATTAGGTATAATACTCCAATCTTAGGTGAGCTGCTTAAGCAATACTCACATCTTATAAGACCCATTTTTCAGGGAACCATATAAGATAGTAGCAACTCTGTAAGGCTTTTGGCTCAATACAGATGCTATAACCCCGACCTGTGGCCACAGGAGGGGACGGTCACAGATATAACATAATCCGATCACATTAGGTCACACTTCCATAATTGATCGTATTATGTTATACCCCCAACATCAGCTGATTAACACATTATCAAGCACATGATATTTACTTGAAATATAATCCACAAAGGGGATAAACAATATAGAAACATGGTAAAATATACTCATGTTCAACCAATATCATAGTGCAACAATTATGTAATACACTAAGCATAATACCAACCATGAATATGTACTCAAGTGAAGTAACAAAGTATCAGCAACTAACCACACTTAGACAATATTCAATAATACATGATCTCGATAAGGATCCAAGTTAACTTTACCAAGTGAAAGTCATATTTAATACGTAGTCAAACAAGATTGCCGAACAGTTCCTGAGTCGTACTTAAAGGGCTTCCTTAGTTTCATTTTAACTCATCTAAGATGTCATTAAGTGGCCCCAAGTATTCTACTTTAACCTAAGTTAAAGGAAATTAATTCATATCTTAAGTAAATTAGATTACTACCCATTAAGAATGGTTAGGAATAATGGTTTACGATTGTTGGTAAGATTCAGCAGGAAAATAACATTCTGAGGTCATGGGCGACCGCCCTAGTCACTTGGGCGACCGCCCAAGTGAGATTGAAGAAGGGAACCACTACTGCATTGATGGGCGACCGCGCACGGCTACTTGGGCGACCGCCCAAGAAGGTTTAAAAGGGAAGCTACATTCTGGTCACATGGGCGGCCGCTCAAGCCCCTCATGGGCGACCGCCCAAGCCCATTTCCAGCCCTTGCCCAGATTTCTAACCCCTTTTTCCCAAATACTCTTTTCCCTTTTTATAACATTCCTCATTTTCATGAACACCAAAATGATTTCCAACTTTACAAACCTCATCCTAATCATTTAAACCCAAAGTGATCTAAACCTAGATTAATTACCACTTGGTTTTACACCCAATTTACTACCATTTTTTCAAGACTTAACATTCTAAATCTAACCCCACCCATTTCTTACAATCTAATCAACTTCTAAGAATCATAACATCCTTCTATGTCATTTATCACATCCTCAAGTCCAAAAAGAGTTCCAAAGCAATACACAACCATTATCATTACAAGAACAACATTAGATAGTTCATGAGCATTTATAGAAGGGAAGGGTCATAATAACTCACCTTAGCAAATACAAGATGAAATGAAGATTTTCTTGGCTTGATCAACTCTCCTAGTTGCCCCAAACTCAAAAGTACAACCGGATTTGAAAATGGAGGAGGATTCATCTTGGGAATAATTTGGGAGATGAAGCTTTCATGGGGAGGTTTTCCATGGAGGTTTTTTTTGCTAGGGAAAGTAAGAAGAATGAAGGAGAAAGGATGAGGAGGTGAAAGTGAGGGAGGTGAAAGAAGTATGGGGAGTATGGGAGGTTTTGACTAATTGTGAGAGAAGGAGGAGTGAAATAGGGGGAAAGGGCATGGCCCCCCATACCACCATTAATCAAGACTTTCACAACATAACAACTAAGTCCTCCAAGTTCCAAAGTGGTAAACTAAACCCTCCTACTCAAATACTTTATCCCACATACTTTAACCTCCTTTCACATTTTATTCATTTCTATTATTATACTTTCCCCAAGATGCTTTATTTTAGTTCTCTAGAAATCCTAAGGATTCTAAATTATTTCCCAACCATTTCATCTTAATATCAGAATTTAAAGATATAAAATAAACTCATAAAGCTAACATCAATATTAAAAGCATATAATATTATACTAAAATTGTGCCTAGGGTTAGGGTCGTTACACTCACTCCCCCTTAAAGAAAATTCATCCCGAATTTGACGGTCACTTACCTAAAAGTTCAACCTGCCGCGGTTACTTATGTATCCCTCAGACTCCAATCCCAAATAGTCTCTTCAATGTTGTGATTCTTCCCCAAGATTTCTAATTCCATTAATAATACGATATTACAACTTAATGTTCCAAGAATACCATACAAATACCACTAACCCGAATTTTCACGACCTCAATAAAAATATAAATAAATAAAAGTATTACAACTTATGTCACCAAATACATTACGATATTACCTTTAAAACTTCAAGTACTCTATAAGCTGCTCCAAGCCAGTCTATAAGTCAAATCACCAACCTTTTCTCAAACTTCAAATGGATTAACAACCTTTGGCGCCAATTTACCTTAGGCCTTGCTTCACCAACCTCACCCCAACAAATTGGAGATCGATATTTTCTTCCCGAACCACGCCTCATACGGTTCTATCTCAATGCTAGAATGATAACTGCTATTATACACACCCAACCACTAGTAACCATACGTCCTATCGACTACTAAAATCCATTGTACATGCCCGTAGCATATCCTCAACAATAAGAAATGATTCCTCAAATTTTCACAAGGTTAAACTTAATAGCATTCATACATTCCCAAAAGGACCTTACCAAATGGTGTATATCCAATCCCTTTAATACTATGGGGTTTATACAATCAAACTATCCCCTAACATATATGAGGACTTGATCAAAGAATCTCATCACTATATACATATATAATGAGTAGAAAATACAATCAACTTTCTATAATCAAAACAACATACTCCTTTTTACTTCCAAGGTAACCCAATCACAAAATCCATCCTGATAATACTCTCAAGTTCAATCTAGAACTCTAAATATTTTAATAAATCTTCTAACGTCAATATTCTATTTTCACATTTGTGACCAAACCGCCTTATGCCTTGACTCACTTGAAACGAGTTATTTCAATTATCTCGTCCGCAATTCTCATAATACAAACATTAAACAACTGCCCATGGAATAATAAATATGGACATGCTAATAAGACTCTGATTCCATAAACGGAATATTAATCGACCATATTTCACAGTTCAATGCTGCAATTATGTTCAGGTCCAGTGACAGATCAATATCCGAATCAAATGGTTGGCCGCCCACAACGGAGCCGATCCAACTCCAATACAAAAACCGAGTCTACTGCGACCGTCACATTAATAACCCCACAATTTATCAAATCATTTCTCGGATCAAAACTTTAATATAATTAATCACTATAGGGGAACTAGGTTGCCTTTCTACTTGCTTCTGTACAAATTATATCTTTAGAATACCAAGTCTTTCTAAAATTTACAACATCTTTCAGAATTCCAAGGAATAGATAAAAAGAGATCCAGTGAGACTCGAATGGTTTATTTATTTAAAACCGGCTCATACCAGTTTTAATTAACTAAACCACTCACAATTTTAAGAAATTTTTAAAATATTGATAAGTTAACAAAACTAACTCGAGTGATTTAATTATCTACAACCGTCCCATACCAGTGGTAGATAATTAAATTACTCCCGGATTTTAATGTACACAACAACGGTTCACTGACCTTAATAAATCAAACTATCCCCGAAGGGCACAAATGCTCATATCGAAGTTTAATATACCATCCAAAGTTGTAAAACAATTCTAACAAAATATTCTTGTTTGACCTCTATTTCTAGTGTAGCCACCACTCATAATATTTATACTTAGTAAAATTCTCTATAAGAAAACAAAATCTCGTAATACTAATACTATCTTCTATAATTCACTAAAACATTCATTAAGATAATTAACTTGGTAAATCATCCTCAATTCAATAATTCCTCAAGTTGAATATTCAACACTTTTACTTAATTTGAGTCATCTATTCCCTACCTTTGATATTGGTATTGTACTTAGTAACAACGTATTGCATACATCAAGTTTCCGATCAATTACCATGATTTCCTAATAAGAAAATATAATTGGACTCACATAGATCAATTATCCCCAAATTGCGATTAAACATTAACAGCGTAAACTAACTTACCTCTCGATAACCATCAACAACTCAAAATTCGCATAACGTCAATACCTTCCCAAGCATCACATCACTCTCTCATATGAGTCACACAACTAAGTCAACACATAGGGTATAATCATCCTAAAGTTTTCTGCCTTCCAATAAGATTTATCCTCATTTTACATTCTCAACTAATGATAATCGTTTCTCAAAACAAACCATATACATATATTACCAATTCCTGAAGTTGATCCTATAAGTCACCAATAACTACATCTATTATACTTCTTCACATTTACCCTATTTACCTCTCCATAACTAATACACAACCACAAGTCTAACGGTCATACTAGATACAAATGTTGTCTTAAGTATATCCTTAAAACAAATATTCACTGTAATTGTAACACCCCGAAAATTCAACTAATAACCATTGAGTATTCTACTAGTTTCTAAAATCAGTCATACAAATCATCAACAAGTGATAACGAATACTTATTCTTCACAGTTAACAATTTGAGATCTCCATAATCTATAAATAACCACCAAGTATCATCTTTTCTAATTATAGTAATAATTTATCCCTACGGAGATTCGCTAAGTTTATTATCTTCTTTATCAATTAATTTCCCAAGTTGAGTCATCAATTTCATTATCCCAATTAGTGTCCTCTATATAGGAATCCGAATACCAAAGTAGTACCTTATCTCAACTCAAAGCCTCAATATCCTGGCATGATACCTGATGGGAACCCATTTTGAAACTCACATGGAAAACACCACTTAGTCAACTTATAGGGTAATATCACCTACAAGAATATCTGATTTCCTATTCAAATTAGTAGCAAGAATACAATCAATCTCCCATTAGAGAATATACTTATAGCACACAAGGCAAATATATGTCAGTTCTATAAGAACTCGTACTCGCGATATCTTATAAACCACATAATCCCACTTAGACTATCACTTTCAATACTAGTCTCATCTATCTAGTCTCCACCACGAGACACCAATGTATAAATACTCACGCAAGTTATACAACCATAAACCACTCTTAATTAGGTCATATACCTAACCTCAACTAAGAGTTCACCAATTTATTTACCACCGGTACATGAGATATTTTGGGTGACCGTTACTCACGTCTATTACATAAACCAAATAACCCCCACATTCTTTAGACCATACTTTTGATATTTAAGGCATATATGACATAATATCAAATAACGACTTATCCGCCTCAACCACACACAGAGGCAAATCAACATAGATAAGGAGACTCGCTTCTTGCGATAGTCTATCCCAACACAACAACTACTCAACCAATTCAGGTCAAGTATAACAATAATCACGGATTGGCATATCTATCACATCCACTGGCAATACATACCCACATGATCATGACTACCATGATAATCAAGTATGATTCGAGGTACTCTCCCATAGGAGTAGAAACCTCCAGCACATAATGCAAATTCTTGGACAGTTTATGCAAATGAAAGCAAAAATATGAAATGCCACATAAGAATAAGATGAACTGGGATCCATAAAAGTATGACCCCTAACTCCTGAGACAGGTAATATACCTCTAATAACTGCGGAGGAGTCTATCTCTCCATTCGGTCTCTTCATGTTCCCATACTACTCACATTTCCTTGATTCCTTGGGTGACCATTACCATTTTCCGCCATTAGAACAAACTCCTGCATTAAACACTCGACGTCAGTTATCGCACACTCTCACTCAGCTAGACTCTACCCGAGAATTCTAACCGAGCTCTGATACCAACTGTGAGGACCCCAACCCGGAACCTAACCCGTGTTCCGAGTTAAAGCGTCCCCAATAGAACTCAAACCACCTAAACTTTTTAAAACTTTGATTTAACTTACAACTTAAACATACTTAACAAAACCATTTCCAAATAACTTCATTCCTCTCTACTCGGAAAGAAGAGTTGAATAACTTGTAAAAGTAACAACCTGCTTTAATTACAAAAGACTTTAGTTAATATGTAGAAACTAAGTTTTATACACACCAACTCCACAAAGGAATTATACCAAAATACATTTTCTACGCCAACCTATATGTACCCCGACAAACCCAAAATACCACATCCGCACTCCTTTCCGTCCTCACTTGGCTGGTCCACCTGTCTCATGATCTAAAACATTAAAGGGAGAGGGGTGAGAATAAATCTCAGCAAGTTATTATGAATGCATCAATATGCCAAATAAAATGCAACACATAACAAGTTGCATACAACACATTGGAAAAACTGTAAACACCTTCCATTACCTTGGTTTACCTTTTCCCGTCTGAACAATAGTCGTACAACATTGGGTATAATACTCCAATCTTAGGTGAGCTGCTTAAGCAATACTCACATCTTATAAGACCCATTTTTCAGGGAACCATATAAGATAGTAGCAACTCTGTAAGGCTTTTGGCTCAATACAGATGCTATAACACGACACTGTGGCCACGGGGAGGGGACGGTCACATATATAACATAATCCGATCACATTAGGTCACACTTCCATAATTGATCATATTATGTTATACCCCCAACATCAGCTGATTAACACATTATCATGCACATAATAGTTACTTGAAATATAATCCACAAAGGGGATAAACAATATAGCAACATGGTAAAATATACTCATGTTCAACCAATATCATAGTGCAACATTTATGTAATACACTAAGCATAATACCAACCATGAATATGTACTCAAGTGAAGTAACAAAGTATCAGCAACTAACCACACTTAGACAATATTCAATAATACATGATCTCGATAAGGATCCAAGTTAACTTTACCAAGTGAAAGTCATATTTAATATGTAGTCAAACAAGATTGCCGAACAGTTCCTGAGTCGTACTTAAAGGGCTTCCTTAGTTTCATTTTAACTCATCTAAGATGTCATTAAGTGGCCCCAAGTATTCTACTTTAACCTAAGTTAAAGGAAATTAATTCATATCTTAAGTAAATTAGATTACTACCCATTAAGAATGGTTAGGAATAATGGTTTACGATTCTTGGTAAGATTCAGCAGGAAAATAACATTCTGAGGTCATGGGCGACCGCCCTAGTCACTTGGGCGACCGCCCAAGTGAGATTGAAGAAGGGAACCACTACTGCATTGATGGGCGACCGCGCACGGCTACTTGGGCGACCGCCCAAGAAGGTTTAAAAGGGAAGCTACATTCTGGTCACATGGGCGGCCGCTCAAGCCCCTCATGGGCGACCGCCCAAGCCCATTTCCAGCCCTTGCCCAGATTTCTAACCCCTTTTTCCCAAATACTCTTTTCCATTTTTATAACATTCCTCATTTTCATGAACACCAAAATGATTTCCAACTTTACAAACCTCATCCTAATCATTTAAACCCAAAGTGATCTAAACCTAGATTAATTACCACTTGGTTTTACACCCAATTTACTACTATTTTTTTCAAGACTTAACATTCTAAATCTAACCCCACCCATTTCTTACAATCTAATCAACTTCTAAGAATCATAACATCCTTCTATGTCATTTATCACATCCTCAAGTCCAAAAAGAGTTCCAAAGCAATACACAACCATTATCATTACAAGAACAACATTAGATAGTTCATGAGCATTTATAGAAGGGAAGGGTCATAATAACTCACCTTAGCAAATACAAGATGAAATGAAGATTTTCTTGGCTTGATCAACTCTCCTAGTTGCCCCAAACTCAAAAGTACAACCGGATTTGAAAATGGAGGAGGATTCATCTTGGGAATAATTTGGGAGATGAAGCTTTCATGGGGAGGTTTTCCATGGAGGTTTTTTTTGCTAGGGAAAGTAAGAAGAATGAAGGAGAAAGGATGAGGTGGTGAAAGTGAGGGAGGTGAAAGAAGTATGGGGAGTATGGGAGGTTTTGACTAATTGTGAGAGAAGGAGGAGTGAAATAGGGGGAAAGGGCATGGCCCCCCATGCCACCATTAATCAAGACTTTCACAACATAACAACTAAGTCCTCCAAGTTCCAAAGTGGTAAACTAAACCCTCCTACTCAAATACTTTATCCCACATACTTTAACCTCCTTTCACATTTTATTCATTTCTACTATTATACTTTCCCCAAGATGCTTTATTTTAGTTCTCTAGAAATCCTAAGGATTCTAAATTATTTCCCAACCATTTCATCTTAATATCAGAATTTAAAGATATAAAATAAACTCATAAAGCTAACATCAATATTAAAAGCATATAATATTATACTAAAATTGTGCCTAGGGTTAGGGTCGTTACAGTGATACAACATAGTGTCAGTCCATTTGCTTCACCAGTGTTTCTAGTTAAAAAGAAGGATGGTTCATGGAGGATGTGCATTGATTATAGGGATTTGAAAGGTATGACAATTAAGGATAAGTTCCCCATTCCCATCATTGATGAATTGCTTGATGAATTACATGGGTCTCAATTCTTTACTAAGCTAGATTTGAGATCTGGATACCACCAGATTAGAGTCAAGGAGGAGGACATCCCAAAGACTGCTTTTAGAACACACCATGGTCACTTTGAGTTCAAGGTTATGCCATTTGGGTTAACAAATGCCCCTGCCACCTTTCAAGCCTTGATGAATGATGTGTTTGCTGAGTTTATGAGGAAGTTTTTGTTAGTATTTTTTGATGATATTCTAATCTACAGTCCAACTTGGGAAGCCCATATTACTCACCTCAGGCAGGTTCTGAACAAGCTGAGGAGTCACCAACTTTTGGTCCTTACAGGGTATTACAGGAAGTTTGTGAGGTACTATGGAATCATTAGCAAACCTTTAACTAGGTTATTACAGAAAGGAGGGTTCAAGTGGGATGATAATGCTACTTTGGCTTTTGAAAAACTCAAGCAAGCTATGACAACTTCACCGGTTTTAGCTATGCACGACTTGATAAACCTTTTGTGGTAGAAACTGATGCTTGCTATGGAGGTATTGGTGCAGTTCTAATGCAAGAAGGAAGACCTATTTCTTATCTTAGTAAAGCTTTGGGCCCAAAACATTTAGGTCTATCAGCCTATGAGAAGGAATTCCTAGCTGTGGTATTTGCTGTAGAGAAATGGAAGCATTATTTATGTGGCCATCCCTTCATAATCAGAACAGACCATGAAAGTTTAAAGCATTTGATTGAAGGGTGTGTTTTCTTTAATTAAGGGTGTGTTAATTAGAGGGCTGTAAACGATGTCGTTCTGGTGTTTTTGTCGCTTTATGGGTTGTTATAAGCTTGGCGAGTATGGCGTGAAGGGGATTATGAAAATAATGATATTCTTCCCTCAATTTTGTTCCTCTCTCTCCGTTCTATCTTCTCTCTCCTAAATCTGTTCTCTCTCATCTCTTTCTCTCTCTTAGCTTAGCTCAATCTATTTCTCTCTGTTCTTCAATTTTTGTGTTAAAATTACGGAACCCCTCTCTGTAAATTGATACTCAATTTGCAGAGGTCATTGTTAATTTGCCAAGTTCATAACATAAATTGTTGGATGTGGCTCATATTTGATGGCTGGGTCTTTGGCTTGAGGCGGGCGCCCCATTTGAGTGAGGCGTGCGCATTGAAGGCAGAAGATGGAGCCTTGACATCCAGGTTTGAGGCGGCCGCTTGAGTCTTCTTGGGGCGGCCGCATCGAAGTCCATATGTGCAGCCTGCATTGCACAATTTCCAGGCGGGCGCATGGTGGGGCTTGAGGCGTGCGCCTCAAGCTGGCAGGGGGTTTGGGCCGTGGGTTTTTTCTGGTTATTTAAATCATTGTTGGGCTAGGTTTGTGGGGATATAAATACTCCTTTGTAACCTAGGAAAATATTGTACTGTTTTTACACAAATAATATACAGAGAAAACTTGGTTCAAACCCCAATCAATTTCTTCTCTCTCTCTTTCGATTTCCCTATTGATTGCTTGTGTGTGTTCTTAAGTTTTGTTCTCTTGCTTCCGCTGCGATTGCACAACAACTGGTATCAGAGCACGGTTGCGATGTCTGGGGGGAATTCCATCACCGTGAAGTCCAACGTTCAAAAGTTTGATGGTCATGGAAACTTTGCGTTGTGGCAACGGAGGGTGAAGGATTTCTTGATTCAAGCAGACTTGGGAAAGGTTCTTCGATCTTCGGATAAACCTGATGATATCGAAGAAGGTCCATGGAAGGAATTGCAAGAGCGGGCTGTATCGTCTATACGGCAGTGTCTTGGAGATGAGGTGGTGTATCACGTGATCGATGAGGAATCACCGACGAAGGTTTGGGAGATTTTGGAGGCTAGGTATTTGTCAAAATTTGTTTCGAACAAATTGCATCTTAAGCAACGGCTGTATGGGCTTAAGATGGTAGAGGGTTCTGACCTAGAATCTCATATACACACGTTTAACCAAATTCTCAATGATTTGGTTAGGGTGGAGGTGAAGTTCGAGGATGAGGACAAGGCTTTGATGCTGTTGAATTCATTGCCCAATTCTTCAACATACGAAAACCTTGTTACTACGTTGACGTGGGGGAAGGAGACTTTGGAATTGCAACCGGTCACAGATGCTCTTATAGCGTTTCATAAACGGAAGAAGTCCGTTGATGAACCTGCGGGTGAGGGGTTATTTGTGAAGGAAAATCAGGAACGTGGGAGATCTCAGTTCCGGGATAACTCGCAGAGGCAGAATTCTCGTTCTCAGTCAAAGAAGAAGTACAAGAGGAATTGTTTCAAGTGTGGGCAAAAGGGGCATAAGAGGCAGAATTGTCCGGAGAAGGGGAACGGTAAAGGCAAGAAAGGATCTTCAAAGTCAGTCAATGTGGTTGAAGATTGCTCGGAGGATGTGGATGGAGATATGCTCACGACTTCATCAGCTGTGGAGCACCCGACAGATGGTTGGATTCTAGACTCAGCATTTTCGTTTCATGTGACGGCGAATCGTGATTGGTTCGATACCTATAGGTCAGATAATTCTGGTATAGTTACTATGGGTAATGGTGCTACATGTAAAATTGCTGGCATAGGAACTATAAGAATTAAGATGTATGATGGTGTAGTTAGAACGTTATGTGATGTTAGACATGTTCCGGAGGTTTCTAAAAATCTGATTTCATTGGGTACCTTGGATGCTAACGGTATGAACTACAAGGCTCAAGGTGGAGTACTGAAAGTTGTTAAGGGTGTTATGGTTGTGATGAAGGGTGAGAAGGGCTCCAAGAACATTTACAGGTTGCTCGGGAGCACGGTTGTAGGTGGAGTCACATCTGTTGAGTCGGAGATCGATACTGATGTCCTTCTATGGCATATGAGGCTTGGTCACATGGGTGAAAGGGGAATGCGGGAACTTCATAAACGTAAGTTGTTGAAGGGTGTGAAAACTTGTAAACTGGAGTTTTGCAAGTATTGTGTCCTTGGAAAGCAGAACAAGGTGCAATTCAAGACGGATAAACACACGACAAAGGGTATTCTCGATTATGTTCATTCAGATGTCTGGGGGCCGGTCAGAACAGAATCTAGAGGAGGACATTATTACTTCGTGACTTTCATTGATGATTTTTCGAAGAAGGTTTGGGTTTACTTCATGAGGCACAAGTCAGAGACTTTTGAGAAGTTCAAGGTGTGGAAAGCTGAAGTGGAAAACCAAACGGGGCGGAAAATCAAATGTTTGAGGAGTGATAATGGGACAGAGTACACAGATGGCGAGTTCAAGAAGTTCTGCAGAGAGCATGGAATCAAGAGGCACTACACGGTTCGCAAGACACCACAGCAAAATGGTGTGGCTGAGAGGATGAACAGAACTATTGCGGAAAGGGATAGGTGTCTACGATTCAATGCGGGGTTGGCGAAGAACTTTTGGGCTGATGCAGTGAGTATGGCATGTTTCTTGATTAACAGATCACCTAGAGTCTCTTTGGATAACAGGTTTGCGGAGGAGGTATGGACGGGTAATGAGGTAGACTTCACCGATATCCGGGTGTTTGGGTGTCCATCCTATGTGCATATTCCTGGTGAAGAGCGGTCGAAGCTTGACCCAAAGTCAAAACAGTGTGTCTTTCTCGGGTATGAAACAGGTGTTAAAGGATACAAGCTTTGGGATCACAAGTCAAGCAAGGTGGTGATCAGTAGGGATGTAGTCTTTGATGAAAAGGCTATATTGAAGTGTACTCATGATGATAAGGAGAAGGTGCCAGAAAGCAAGGAGGGCGAGAAGCAGGTTATTGAGGTGGAGCTACGTGAGGATAATACTGATGCGGATTTCACTCTTCCGGAGTCAGAGGAAACTACACAAGAAGTGGCTAGTACTTCAGTTGGGAGACCTAAGAGAGTAATCAAGCCACCGGTCAGGTATGGATTTGAAGACATGGCTTCATATGTTCTTGTTCTTAGTAGTGGAGACCCAAGTACTTTTAAGGAGGCTATAAACAGTCCGGAAAAGGACAAGTGGGTAACTGCTATGGCGGAGGAGATGGAGTCACTGTACAAGAATGATACATGGGATTTGGTGGAGCTTCCTAAAGGAAAGCGTGCTATTGGTTGCAAGTGGATCTTCAAGAGCAAGGAGGCAGTATCAGAAAAAGAGGGGGAAAAGTTCAAGGCTCGTTTGGTAGCAAAGGGGTATTCCCAGCGAGAGGGGGTGGATTATAATGAGATTTTTTTGCCTGTTGTGAGACATACTTCCATTCGGATTGTGTTGGGTCTTGTAGCGCACTATGATTTGGTGTTGGAGCAGATGGATGTGAAAACTGCGTTTCTACACGGTGAGTTGGATGAGCAGATTTTCATGGAGCAACCACATGGGTTCACGGAGCCCGGGCAGGAGCGGTTGGTTTGTAGATTGAAGAAGTTACTCTATGGGCTGAAGCAGTCTCCGAGGCAGTGGTATACGAGGTTTGACTCTTACATGGTACGTATTGGCTACAAGCGTTGTGAGTATGATTGCTGCGTTTATGTGAGGAGCCTTGATGATGGTTCTTGTATTTTTATGTTATTGTATGTGGATGATATGCTTATCGCGGGTAGGAGTAAGAACGAGGTCAATCAGTTGAAGGCCTTGTTGAGTAGAGAGTTTGACATGAAGGATTTGGGGGAAGCCAAGAAGATTCTTGGGATGGAGATTCGCCGAGACAGGAAATCTAGGAGATTGTGGTTGTCTCAAGCCGGCTATGTGGAGAAGGTGTTGGAGAGGTTCAATATGCGGGATGCAAAACCTGTGAAGACACCATTGGCGAGTCATTTTAGTTTATCTGCCTCAGATTCCCCGAGTTCGACTGAAGAAATTCAGAGGATGTCAAAGGTTCCTATGCTGCGCGATGGAATGTCTCATGTATGCTATGGTTTGCACGAGGCCAGATTTGGCGCAAGCCATTAGTGTGGTTAGCAAGTATATGGCGAATCCGGGCAAACAGCATTGGGAAGCAGTTAAGTGGATTCTCAGATATTTCAAGGGCACTATGGATTATGGCATCATGTTTGGAGGTAAGAGTGAGGAGCTTTCTGTTGTGGGGTATGTTGATTCGGATTATGCGGGTGACTTGGATCGGAGGAGGTCGACTACGGGTTATGCGTTTACTCTTGGTGGTGGACCCATATGTTGGAGATCTATGATCCAATCTATCATTGCTTTGTCTACAACGAAAGCGGAGTATATGGCAGCGATTGAAGCTGCAAAGGAGGCTTTATGGCTTCGGGGTTTGGTCAACGAGTTGGGCATTCGGCAAGGTGGAGTGAAGTTGCTTTGTGACAGTCAAAGCGCGATATTTCTAGCGAAGAATCACATTTATCATCAACGGTCGAAACACATTGATGTTCGGTTTCACAAGATTCGGGAGTTGATTGATATGGGTGAGGTTGTGCTAGAGAAGGTTCACACTACGGAGAATGCTGCGGATATGTTGACGAAGCCAGTTACTACTGACAAATTCAAGCATTGCTTGGATTTGTTGCACATCTCGAGCTGTTAGAGATGGGGAGGTTCGAGCTGGTTCCTTGTATCTTCTGTTGGTTTGGGTGAACACTCGCCAAGGTGGAGATTGTTGGATGTGGCTCATATTTGATGGCTGGGTCTTTGGCTTGAGGCGGGCGCCCCATTTGAGTGAGGCGTGCGCATTGAAGGCAGAAGATGGAGCCTTGACATCCAGGTTTGAGGCGGCCGCTTGAGTCTTCTTGGGGCGGCCGCATCGAAGTCCGTATGTGCAGCCTGCATTGCACAATTGCCAGGCGGGCGCATGGTGGGGCTTGAGGCGTGCGCCTCAAGCTGGCAGGAGGTTTAGGCCGTGGGTTTTTTCTGGTTATTTAAATCATTGTTGGGCTAGGTTTGTGGGGATATAAATACTCCTTTGTAACCTAGGAAAATATTGTGCTGTTTTTGCACAAATAATATACAGAGAAAACATGGTTCAAACCCCAATCAATTTCTTCTCTCTCTCTTTCGATTTCCCTATTGATTGCTTGTGTGTGTTCTTAAGTTTTGTTCTCTTGCTTCCGTTGCGATTGCACAACATAAATATTTACCTTAGGAATGGGGTCGGAAATGGAGCAGAGAGATGGAGTAAGGGAAAGCTTGCGGTGAAATAGAGAATTAAGGTAAGAGAAGAATGATGAAAGCGTTGAAGGTTTGGAAAGGAAGGGTAGTTGTTTGTGTTGTATCAACTGGAATTGGAATTGCAGGCGAGATATGGCCGCCATTTTCCTCTTTTAGCTCCAGGCCGAGTATAAGATAGAGGAGATGACATAAATTTGAAAATTCTATACACAACCCCATAATTTCTAAATGAACCCCAAAATTGTTGCTATTTCCAAAAATAACTTGCCCCTTCCCTAAACCTCTTTCCTTACGAGATGGAATTATTCCTCTAACACCCCTCAAAACTTATCCAACTCTTTATGAAGACATGCTATTTTATCCATTCCTCTCATGTCCACACAAGCCAAATGTAGATTAGGAAACAATTGTAATTAGGAAACAATCCAAGTCTGTAAACTGTTTGCTGAGGAAGCTTCTGGACTGTGAGACGGGCTGTGAGGCGGGTGCCCCGTACAGGCCTAGGCGTGCGCCTGGGAACCAGAAGGTTAGGCCGAAGGATGGTGCAGGTGAGGCGGCCGCTTGATAATTCTTGAGGCGTGCGCCTCAAGGGCCGAGGCTTCCAACTTGGGCTCTTTAATGCGAGGCGGCCGCATGGAATAGGATGGGGCAGGCGCCTCATTCTCAGGAACTTCCTCCATTGTTTGTTTGTCTCTTGGAACATTAGGAGCTTCATCCTTAACACAATACACCCTTCTCAAATTAATTGTTCCATCCGGCCTATCTCCGACCAACACATGCATAATTTGTACTCCACTCCCTATGATCCTCTTCAACAATACAACACCACTCCCCATTGCCTGTCACATCTACATCTAGGGATGTCTCCATCTTCTTACGACATTAACTGAATCCCTTATATACCTTTGCAATTGTTGATTGGAAATATTGGGGAAACTAGCAAAATATATGTTCGTATCATTCTAGAGCTCAATCTTGACTTGCCAGCGTTGAACTTGAGGTATACACCCGGTAGCCCATCTTCCACTACTGCAACGCACGACAACATCTCTCTCTGAAAAATCTTTATTCCTCTTTTTTTTGTCAATTTAGGGTATGGGAGTTGTATCTCAAAGTGAAAATATCATCTTATGGACATGTTTCACCTGTATTTTTGGTTGAATTTGATGATTTAATGAGCATGAATTGGTAGTTTTTTGTTAATTTTGGGCTCAGAGTTTTTTTTATGTGTTTTGGTTCATGTTGTTTTATCTTGGGCTAAAATTGACTATTGAAGTTATCTCAGTGCTAAAATTTGATCTGAGAGATAATTTTTACAGTTTTGTGGTTGTTTTTTCTTCATTATCAATCTCTCACTCCGATAAATGTCTATCTAGGTTACGATCATATACGTGCACAAACAAAAATAAAATGGAACGAGCGCACGAAAATCAATTTTAAAGAGTCTGGGGTATTTGTTTCGTATGAGTTAGAGAATTGGTGAAGATGCCTTCCTTCTTCAAGGGGGTTAATGTTGGGCGGTGTGGTGTTAGAGGATTGTCTCCTAATACACTTTTCCTTCTTTGGGCTGAAAATTTGTCTCTAAAAGGTATCCACAAGTGTTAAAATTTAATTTGAGAGATAACTCATGGTTCGTTTGATAGTCCGATAGGATTAACTCCCTGCCCTACCCCCCCCCCCACGATTTTTTTTTTCATACCCCCTGCCCTACCCTCCCCCATCCAGCCCCCCACCCCTCCCACCCCCCCACCCCACAAATTTTTTTTTTCTTTTGCATACCCCCTGCCCCCCCATTCGGCCCCCACCCTCACCCCCACCCACCCACCCACCCCACAAAAAAAAAAAAAAAAAATTGCATACCCCCGCCCTACTCCCCCCATCCACCCAAAAAAAAAAAAATTAAAGAAAGGTAAATTGGTCATTTTATATGCTTTCATTTCATTTTATTTCTATAATTTGTATTTTCAAACCAAACATGATTTGCCAAGGAATTGAATGACAATTTCAATCCATTCAGTGCCAACCAAACGGAGGAGTTTGACCATTTTTTTTCCATTCCAATTTCTTAAGAAATTCAATTTCATTGACCATTCCATTCTTTCACTTTTTTTCCACCGAACCAAACAGCCCTTTCAGAAATTGCAAAAATGCATTTTCATTCTTAGGCGGAGGGGTGTTATTAGAGGAATTGTCTCCTACTAAATACACCCTTGATATCGACAGAGTGTGTCCCATGAAGCCATTTTCACAGATCTCTTAGCTTCTCCGGGCACCATAACATAACCCTAAATTCCCCAAATCGATCAACTGAAAATCCCAAATTCTCCAAAAGTCAAAACCCTGCATCAAACTGATCCATCATCGCTTGCAGATCTCTCTTCAATGGCAAATGTCCCTCCAGTAATTTTCCCTTCCGGTGGGAACCCCGGCACCGGCCCTCAACAACGCCGCCTCCCAACGGCTCCGTTCCAGCCCCCTCGATCCAACAACCCCAGTATCCCATTCATGTCATTCGACATCGGCTCCGCCGCCGCGTCAACCTCCTTCTCCACTCCGCAATTCAACAACAGCATCGGCATCGGCAGCGGAACGGGTTTCGAGGACGAACCGCCACTCCTCGAAGAACTAGGTATTAACACCAAACAAATCTGGAACAAAATGATATCAATTTTAAACCCTTTTAGAATTAAAGCCGATCTCCACGAAGATGCCGACTTGTCTGGTCCGTTTCTGTTCTTGATGGCTTTTGGATTGTTTCAATTGCTTGCTGGGAAGCTGCATTTTGGGATTATTTTGGGGTGGGTTACTGTGGCTTCATTGTTTCTTTACGTTGTGTTTAATATGCTTGCTGGGAGAAATGGGAATCTGGATTTGTATCGGTGCTTGAGCTTGATTGGGTACTGTATGTTGCCGATTGTGATTTTATCTGCAATTTCACTATTTCTCCCACAAGGTGGGGCGGCCATCATTATGATGATGGGGGTATTCGTGATATGGTCAACTCGGGTTTGCACTAGGTTATTGGTGGAGCTGGCTTCCTGCGGAGATGAACATCGCGGGCTTATCGCGTATGCTTGTTTCTTGATTTATATGTTGTTTTCTTTACTAGTGATATTTTGATCCGGTTGATTTATCTAGGCTAATAATTTTTTGTTATGGATACTTTTTGGGTTCTTTATAAATGCTTGTTGCAAATTTAGATCTCCAGTATTCTTGCTTAGATGGAAAGTGGTTTACTGAACTATCTATCGTTAAGTTCAGGTTTCACAATAAATGAATTTGCTGTTAGTTCTTAGAATTGTGCTTTGTGAATGGTTAAAATTCATGCTTTTTATGATAATCAGATTGCAAGGTTATTACATTTCACTTTTGTGTCTTCTTCGTTCTCCCTTTCCTGTCCGTTTTTGAGACAGCGGAACTTGGCGAGTATTCTTGCTTAGATTAACTCACGTGTTGCCAGTATACTGAAAAGGAAAATGAGAAGTTATACATGGTGTAAGTTTAAGACCTGTTTTTTGTTTCAGTGATTGGTGCTTTTTAGCTAAAAGATCCTCTCCGCTGCAAATATATTTGGTTGCTGTAGTTTCTCATTTCTGAAGGTTACCATATTGTATTTTCCCTTTCCCATAATCAGGGACTTCCATGACCCGCCAATTTCTAATTTCTTTCACCTATTGTAATACTATTTGCAATAAAACCTGTGTCGTTGCTTGAACTCTTCATCCCCTTTCTCGTCACTCTTCGACGTGCTTTCCAGAAATCTCTCCCTACTATATTTAGTCCCTTGATTTGTTAGATTTTAGGACCCTTATTCACTGGGCATTGGCACCTCAAATGCCTCTTTTTGTTGAGGCTTCTTGAATGCAGTTGAAGTGAAAATTAAGGTTGTGGAATAATTGTTATGCTACATATTTCAGTTCTCACTTACTCTTCTTTATCCAGGAGCTGATCAATAGCAAGAATGGACCAATCTCTAATAAACGTAATTTTCTGGAAGTTCCTTTAATTATACTAGAGATAGCTAGTGTCAATGAAACTCTAGTATGATGTACGATGATTCAGTTTGTGATGAGTTTGTTTAGTTAAGGGAAACCAGCAAGCAAGAAGCGTACTTGAGAGAAGGTTTCGCTTATCGCCTAGAAGAAACAAGTTGACTATTCTTTATGGTCTTCGAGTGAGTTAGGCAATGAATTTTGGAAGATGTTTTGTGATTCTAGTTTATTAGCTGCTGAGTAAATTTTCTTTTTGTGATAAATTTTGGAAGATGCTTTGTGATAAGTGATAGAACTAATGATACAATATGTTTTACTCCATTCCAAGAGATTGTCAATCCTTAGATGAGAAAATAGGCATCCAAGTAGTGAAGTAAGCTGTGGAGCTGGAAGAACTTAGGAGTAGGGAGTGTCTTCCATGTATTAGTTATGGAGTAATATATACTCCCTCCGTCCCAGCATACATGTCGCAGTTGACTTGTCGACGTTTTTAAGGGAGGTGCTTTACTAGTTTGTACATTACGTGTATAATGTTAAAAATTGCACCAAGCCAATTTCCTTATTCGGAAATGCGACATTTATTTTGGGACAAACCAAAAATGGAAAGTGCTACAATTTATTCCGGGATAGAAGGAGTAGGTTTCTATTCATGAACAGGATACTTTTTTAAATTGTCATATTTTTATTTAATTGGAAGAGATGTTGAATCTGTGTTTATAATTGTGCAGTTTTCCCTGAACTCACATCTCCACACAAGTTGTAGACTGCAGCTAAACTCTGTTAGGGGGCGTTTGCTTTTTTTTTTTTTTACCTCTTATTAAGAGGTTTTACCTTGGAATAAGAGGTTGTTTTGCAATTCCACTTGTTTGGTTTTTTTTTTTTTTTTTTTTCAGCCTTAAAGTCTTTGAATTGCCTCTGATTTTTAAGTGGAGAAATTAGTGCTGAATCCCTTTGAAAAGCAACTGTGAGAACTTGGTTTGGGTTGTTTTTTTTTTTTTAAACCATTTACACCGACACTTTAAAACACTAGAACGGGCACTTTTCAACACTAATACATGCATTCTTTACCACTCAAACCGACACTTTTAACCCCAACACATGCATTCTTTACCACTCAAACCGACACTTTTAACCCCAACACTTGTACTCTTGAACACTCATTAACTCTAACACCGACACTCTTTAATTTTAATACTAACATTATTGAGAGATTATTAGAAAAAACAAAATCCCACCTAGCAGGTATTTAATTTAACGAGAGTCCACACGGGATGTTGTTAAACCAGGTCGAATAATTTATGAAGAAAGGCGATGAGACCCGATTTATTTTTGGGTTTTCCGAAAGAGTTGGCACTAGTTTATATTTATAGAGAACTCGTTTTTCCCAAGTTTTAAGAGACCAACTCATTCTTTGTTCTTGTTTTTTACAATGAGAAATTTTATAAAAATTTTGAGAAAAGATAATCTAACCACTTTCTTTTATTGAAAAATTGGTAAAATCACAAAAATTCAACAATTCATTTTAGTGCTTTCCAACAGTTCATTTTGGTCACTTCTTTTTACCATGATAAACCATGTAAACCCTATAGTGAAAGTGAAATCAACCTATCCTAGTATTTTTGGTATAATCCAACAAAAAAAATAATTGTTAGATGACGTTAAAATAATTAATAAAATTTTAGTTTATGAATCTAATTAATTAAGACGAGAATGAAAGTCAAAAGACTCAAAGAAAACAATGTGCTATATTATATTCAATGTTAATTTTTAAGTTTTGGTCCGACATTAATATCTATTCTTCTGATCCCTAAACTCGCTACACCATATATCAAGTGTATTTATATTTTTTGTATTTCCAGTAATTATCACGGAAATGAAAATACATTTGACGTAATTAATTAACTTGCTACTCCATTCAGCGATTTCAAGTGGGGTCGCTATCCCATTTCGCGAGTTTAATCGAATTTTGAATCCCCACTTTATTTCAACAAAACAGAACTTGAAGAAAAAAGAAAAATTGGGACGACGAAGAGAAGGAGAGCAATCCACTTCCAAAACTAAGTGTTTTCCGGTTGGTTCTTCAAATTTGAAATGTAAGTGTTTGATCTCTTCTCTATCTTTTCATTTTTTTCAAGTTTTGGATGAGTTGTGCTTGTAAATTTGACAAATTAGGTCGAATTTGATTGATTTACGTTTATTTATATTTTGGGGATTTTTTTGGTTTTAAGTATTTTCATTCAATCCATTGCAATATATAATTTGGTAAAGTGTCTATTTTGCTATAATGTAACATATTAGGTATTTTTATCAAACTTTGGGGACTTCTTTGGTTTTTTATTTTTTCATTGATTTCATTGATAAACAAAATTTGAACAAAAAGTTGGTTATTGTTTGATTCAATAATGGTTTTAGTTTTGTTGAATTTGTTAATTGAAGTTAGAGTGTGAAACATTGTTGTTGTTCAAATGAGAGTGTAAATCATTATTTATATTTATTGAAAATAATACTTGTGTTGTTTTGATTAACAGATGGATACTTTTCTTAATCCTGTGCCTTTAGATGACACCGTGTTGACTTCACATCACACCCATTGAGCTCGATATATTTGGGTTGGGCGTGGGGTTGCAAGTTTATCATTTTGCCGTGGTGCGACCTTACTAGATGTTTTAGCTACCGTGATTCAATAGAGATTAGCAGTTGCTGGGTTTTTTGGGGTTCATTTGATCGAAAGAGTGCAGAATGATTGGCCTTTGTTTGAGGTGTAGATTGATAGATGGAGTCCGAAAACCCATATATTCCATCTCCTTGTCGGTGAGATGACTATCACCTTGTAGGATATCGGCATGCTTTCCGGGTTGCCGATTGATGGGTTACCTGTTACCCATTAAGATCTTCCATATTGGCGGAGTTTATGTGGGGAGCTTTTAGGTGTTCCAACCATATTGGCGGAGTTTATGTGGGGAGATTTTAGGTGTTGCAACATTGATGGAAGCAGTCTAAAGCTTAAGTGGCTTAAGACACAATTTTCTAAGTTTGGTAGCCTCCCCGATACTTTCCCCCGGACCTGGTTGATAGGTATACGGGTGCCTACATCTTGCTATCCCTTGGGGCTACTGTGATGCCTGATCGTTCCAACAGCAAGGTGAAGTTGTTTTTATCTCCCATTGCTTAGATATATTTGAAGGATACATATGTATAGCTGAGGTCGTGCGTGTTTAGCCTTTTTATATCGGGAACTTTGTTGTGCTACTTACCTCGAAACTAGGCAGTGTGGTGGATTTCTGAATATCTTGCAAGTGTGCTATAACACTTTAATTAAACATTATGATTTTTATTTAATTTGAAATCATATGTTTTGTATAGTATTTTATATACAAGTATATTTTATAGATACAACTTTGGGCATTAGATAACTTTTTATATACGCAACCTATTTCTTTTAGGCCAAATGAGGATGTGGATTAGGGAAACCTGCCATTGGGGTGCAGCTATACATCTATAGATGACTATTCCACTTGAAATGTTCTTGTTTTAATACATTTTGGAACATTTGGCTTATACTTTCTCCATTTATTAAATTTCAGGTGGATTGGACACCCAATCAGATGAACTATTTGATTGGCCGTCACAGTGGACAACTACTCAGATTTTGGAGGGTGAGGAGAGGATTAGGCTAGAGCTTGAGGAGAGGATTACACCGAGTCATATTAGTGGGGTACATCATCCAAATAGTGATGATGATTTTGTAGACCCTCCACCTAGATCGAGCAGGGTGACACAACATCCACTTCGTAGGGTATTTGAGGCAGACAGTGATTTTGTAGAGCCTAGACTCACTATTCCCTTGGGAGTATATTCAGGTAATGGCTTTATAGTTCCTTTATCTACATCATAGGCTACTATTTCACCATTCTACGATCTGAGTTCGACTTCATCCGGTGGGACTCATTTTGTGGGTGTTACACAAGCTCAGAGGGAGGAATTTCAGAAACAGCCTGACATCAGAAAAGGGTATAGGAAGAGCCATTCGGCGAACAAATATAACCCATTTGCGAGCGGCATTCGGCGAACAAATATAACCCATTTGCTTATGATAAGAAATATGAAATAAAGAAAAAGTGAGAGTTGATTTTAACCAGTTTAGTAGTCTTTGTAAGAAATTTTATACCTCTATCCCCAAATTGTGATAAGAAATATGTAAGAACTTTTATAGTTTAAGTGAGAGTTGAATATATTAGTTTATGTGTGTATTTAGTGATTCATACATGTTATTTTTGGTTGATGGTTGATATGTACAGGTTTGTGTATTTTGTGCTAAATTATTGCAGGTGGGATGATTGAGTTGAATCTGATGCGTGTAATATGTCAAACCAAACTACTAATTCATTTGGCGAGTTCATCTAAACTCGTTATTTCATTTGGCGAGTTCACCTAAACTAGCTAATTCAAATAGCGAGTTTGGTTTGACAAAATCTCCTACAACAGATTCAACACAATCTTTCAAAACAAACACAATCTGTCAAAACAAACTGTTAAAAAAATACTATGCAAAAACTAAAGAAACTGAAAAAAAACTACAAAAATTGCAAAAAAGAAATACATAATAGTCCATATGATTTGGAAAAAATCCAACTCAAATAGAAATTACATGAAATTAATTTTATTGCCTATTAGTTGGACAACTACCATGATTGTCACCTTTGCTTGCATGTTGAGTACTAAGTCTTTTGTTTATCTGATTGAAAGTCCATATAAATTCGAAATCGTCTTGATTTGGGCTTCTCGATATTCGCAACACGTCAAAGGTTGGGATTAAGGAAAAAATGTGGCACCAAATCATCAACATCCCAATAGGCCTTACGGTGTATTGGTTCAAATGTTCCCTTTCATGTCTTGTAGTATTCCCTAATAGGCATATGATATTCAACCCATTTACCACATGTTCATGCACGGTCATTCCATCGGATAATTTGGATATTTACCTTTATCACCGCGACTTGCGGTTGTCACCTGATACACCCCCATCTCGTGAGTGTTGAACCTCCTAACATGATGTTTTGTAGCCTTCTCGCTATTCTTCCTGAATCGGTAATGAACTTTCTGACTGAATTGGTGTAGGGATTGATATTTGGGTTATCAGGATTACCTTTTAAAGCATTAAGTGAAAACCATGTCTTACCTGAAAGTACTCTACTCAACGATAAAAGACAGTCTTAACAATTGTTGTTATTGACATCCCTCGAGCTCCTTTCATGTCACTATTAAAAACCTCAGACATGTTAGTAGTCATAATGAAATATATATAACCACCATTAGCGCTAAATGTACACTTTCTGGTATCTAAATTCACAAACAATTTAATTGCCTCGGGGTTAATTAAGCAGAAACCCTCCAAGGTATATTTCAATTTCCTATCTTGACATGCTTTAGCAGCTCTCCAAAACAGATGCTTCAAATCAACCCCTTTGTGCTTGTCCAAGAAATTTGCTTGAATATGCCTCAAGCAATATTTATGATGCATATTTGGCCACCATTTATCTTTCGCTTTAGTCTTAAGAATGCTGTGATGACGGTCAGATATCAAGCATACCTCACGACTCTTGATAATATGTTTGCAAATAAGATATAAGAACCAACGCTAGTTCACCCAGTCCTCTTTTTCAAAAACAACAAATGCAAGAGGAATTATACTATCTTGCAGTATTACCCATTTATATCTACCATGGAGTAATATACCATTAACAGAAATGATAGGCCAACAATGAGAGAAAGCTTCAATACAAGGTCCAAATGCCCAGAACACACGTTCAAACATGCGAAATTCACTAGCAGGAGTATGAGGATGAGTATACTCAACAATTATTCTGGGGTTGTATTTTTGGATGGCTACTAGGATGTGTGGCAACCTTACATACGATTCCTCCCAATCTCCAAATACTTCTGCAATGTCCTTCTGTTTTCCAAACCATGCCTTCTTATAGGAAATTGTTTTGTCGTACATTTCATTAATATGTGGAATAATTACTCCAACCTTCACATCTGAATCCTTCTTAATTAGACTAACTACTTGCCGACCAATAAACTTGGCATCTAGGTGGGGTGATCTTGGCTTTCTCTAGAAAACAAGCAACAATGAGGACCCTTGTACTTGGTCACTTCCCAATAACCAAGCTTTTTCTGACTTACACGGACATTACAATTGTATGGATACTTTTTGAGTAGACATTCTATATATTGCCCAGGAATGAGTTGTGCTCTTTCTTACCTTGAATCGTTGATTTCAATTAATGTGATACCTCTTTATTTTAAATTGCGCCTCATTCTTATTAGAAAAGTGTATCCCTTTAGCACTTTCATCTTTCTTTGAATCCCAAACTAGAAAACTTGGTTGATTATGGGAATCAATTAAGCCATTTTTTTGTCGACCAATATCACTGTAAATAGGATAATCTCCTCTTTCATACCTTCGATATTCTGGCGCTTCATCACGATAACAACTTGATGAGTTCACATAAAAGGTCTTCGTATTTTGTGTTTCAAACTCTTCATAACTTCGATCTTTGATCAAATTGATGACCACATTGATGGAGACCTAGCAAGGAACTAGTTTATCAATGTATTAGTATGCACAAAGCTAGTGTCGAATCCACAGGGACTCATGTGTAACAAGTATATTTTAATAGTGCAAAAGTAAGAAAAAGAAGTTTTAATTGTTTTAGCAATTATTATCCTAAAAAAGAAAGAATTAAGCAAGTAAAGAATATCAAGGAAACAAGTGATTCATGGATTGGGGATCATAACAATTATCACTTTATGTGATTTCAAATCATGTAAAAAGGAATCAATCTCATTAAAGGGTTCGTTCACAAAAATATAGGGTTGGGACGTTTGGTGTGCGGATTGCAAGCCTAATAATTTCTCTCTTTGTTAATATCTTTCGTAAGGTCAATACAAACATTCAAGAAATTCCAATTTAATCATAAGAAACTAGATTCGTTTGACTTCTTGGTCTATCATCAATTGAATCTAATTTTCTCAATAATGGTAAATGTATAAACTATCCACGTGAGTGCGACAATTTATACCAAGTACATTTAAAGGCTAAAAGTATCTTAACATACAATTTAAACCTAAGAATAATAGTTAAGAATGTTGAGGAGAACAAGAATGAGAAAGAAATAGAAAGAATTAAAACCTTAACATAAAAATCCAATTGTTAATCACCCAATACACGAACCAAGAATTTAGCCGCGAATGGCTATACAAACAAAAGAATAAAAACATGTATTAAACCTTGAAATCTTCACAAACTTGTAAACCTAAACTATGAATTAAGAGGTATGAAGAAGATGATACAAAACCTAATCTAGGGTTGTTCATATAGTAGGAGGAGAAGGAATTCCTAATTTGTAGCCACAATTCTCTCCATCCTTCTCTGATCCAGAAGAGGGACATGCCAATCCGCCTTAAACCCTTGGGTGCGGTTGCACCCCTTTGATGGGGGGCGATCGCTCTCTAGCTTTTGTAAATTCCGTGCGTTCGCTCCTAATTTGGGCGCATTTGCGTTGTAGCTTCTGTTTAAAGGGCGCGTCCGCCCTCAATCTTCTTTTCAGCTTTATTTCTCCCTTTTCTGCATAATTGCCATTCCATCCCATGTACTCACAAAACCACTAGAAAAGACATCAAATTCCCATGTTTGAGCAGAAAATAAGTCTAGAAACATATCCTTTGGATGGGTGAAACCAAATCTATCAAATACCCCCAAACTTATTTTTTTATCATACTCGAGTAAAACAAAACTAAAATCAAAACAAAACTACTAACTACTAAGACAAGGAAAATATTTTTGGGATTGTTCAATTCACATAATAGGTTGTTGGCACAACAAGTCTCAGATCTTACAACACACATAACCTACAAGAGTTATTATGAACATGAGATTATATTTACATGGAAATATCTAACTTACAATTCTCCACCACAATATGATAATATGAATGAATAATGGAAGATCAATGTTATTAAAGTAAGATATTTTATAGGATCACTTGTGTCATGCTCTAAATCAATGATACTAATATGAAATTTCTGCACAAGGACACTCACAAGGACACGCATATACATGTTCAAACACAACTGTCAACACGACTATTCTTTAGGGATCAAATTTGGCTTTATGACTTGTTGTGTATCGCGACAATCGCGGGCTAGGTTCACGGTTACAAATGAAGGTAAGAACATATAAAGTCAAGAAAGTGAAACTAAAAAGTATTCATCATATATTCTCTCTTTGAATTTATTTCCCCGCTCATCCATGCCAACCCATTGATTCAACCCCCAAACTTATGATTTTGCATACTTTCACACATAGGGTTGATAATCTTTCTTTCTTTTTGATCACTTTCCACTTCAACATAAGAGAGGGCAAGGCCCTTTCAATTTTTTTCTTCTTCTTTTGATTTGCATATATATATATATCACGAAGAAAACTATGCATTTACTGTTGGGAAAATTGTCTATATAACAATAAATAAGGCTTTCTTGAATTTAACGAAATGACAAATAAATAATGAACCATAAAGTAATTAACGGGGCAGGAAATAAACATAAACTAGAATGCGGAAATTAAAGCAAACCGAGTAATTAAAGAAGTCGAGTCTTGTGTTGGACACAATCTCCGCAAGAAGATATTGCCCCGCACTGGTGCTTACGGATTAGCGGCAATCTTCTCTCAAGAAGAAACGACTTTACAGTCATTAATAGGAGCACTCCAAATTAACGACTTCGGTGAACAAAATTCGTGTTTGACACTTCCAGACTTTGAAGAAGACTTATGCAACGAGATGCTTTATCTTCTAACGGATGATGTTAAGAATTCTGTTGAATTCTGTGACTGAATTCCAAATTCAGTTAGATATCTAACCGAGTTCGTTAACTCAGTTAAATATGTGATTCTCTACTTCTAGTGAGAAGAGAGAGTGAATTTATGAAAGAGAGAAGTGATTTAATGAATGAGTGGTTTTATTTGACAAACCAGGGGGTCTATTTATAGTGTATGAAGAGTTGTCGTACCCATTGGGAATAAACACAATTGGTGTCTGTTGGATTCTGGACCGTTGGATCAGATCTAGATGGAGGGAGGAGATCTGATGGGTCGGCCCAACAGCCTTGACCTGCCTATTTGAAAAGGCATGGGTCACACCCACCTTTTCAAGAACCATCACAACCGCCCCAAGTCCATAAACCCGGATCTGTCGGCCCAACTGCCATTCGGCCCAATCCAACAGATTTCCCAAGCGGCCCACTCGCCTAAGCCTGGACAAACTGCCTCCATGGTCCAGCCGAGTTTGGCCCAACTCGGATCCATCCCAAGCCGAACTGGATCAGCCCAACGCTCGAACTAAGGACCTAACTGGACTGAGCCGCTCAAGCCACACAAACCGAACCACTTAGCCTCGGCCTGGACCACCATTGAACCTAACTTCGTCAAAATTTTAAGGCTCCACAACTCCCAGCGACCGATGCGAAGTGCAAAGTGCGCCCTAAACCGTCCATTCCGCCCTTCGCGCTTCGCGGGTTGTGGGTCCATTTTGAGCTAGAACAAAACTAGCTCAATAGCCCACTTGGATGCATGGTTGGCCCAATGGTCCAACTAAGTTGGCCCAAGTAGATCAACTTGATGTCTCCTTCCTTGGATGGATTCACTTATAAACTATCATTGCTTTACATCTTTAAGCAATGTGGGATAACTATTCTATATCCCATAAACTCTTCATATACCCATTACTTTTTGCATACTTTGAACATTAATTTCTCATTCACCACTAATTGGTTTTGAGAATATAAATATATCAAATTAATCTACTCCAAATGTAGATTATTAATATGCAATCAATTTCCATTTTCCTACAATGGAACCCAATGGAATTCTTGGTCAAAAATCGGTCAAACCTCACTTTTCAAAACCAAAATTCCAACATTTACATACTTTGTTCAAAAGCCCCTCTTTTCAATACAAAACATACCCCTTTTTCTTTCTTTTGTTGACCTCTTTCCACTCAACCCTTGAATTTCCAAGTATAACCCACAATTTCCCAATCATTACATGGTTTCACTTTTTTGAAAAGGTGAGAAAATAGTTTATACGTTTAAAATGTAGGATAATGCAGGTACAAAATGAAGGCGAATGACGATCTAATATAAACTCTCACTTTGTGAGAGATTCTATTCTTTTTAAAGCTCAAAAGGGGTTCTAGCGAAAACTTTATAAGTGACGAGAAAGTTAAAGACTCACAAATAGGGTTCAAAGAAAATAGCCATAAAATCACTTCCCGAATAGCCTAATTGATGTGCTATTGACAGTCATGCAAATATTTTCTAGGGACCCCGAGAATGCCAAAGTGGTCCTATAAAGGTCTTCTAAGTTGGTAACAATGATCAAGAAAATAGTAATGAAAATGAAAGGTGAAGAAATCATACTCCACATGTTTCAATTTAATTATATCCCCATATTATTAATAACACTCAAGATTTAAACTTAAAGAACCCTCAAATCATTATAGACTTCATCCAACATCCCAAAATATAAAAAGAACAAAATTTTAAAAAATTTCAACTTTTTTTAGGGTGACACTATATACACTCTCCTATAAACCCACAAACTCGGAGAGATATCTACCCCAAAACTAAAAACATGCTATGTCCTCATAGCAAAGAAAACTAAAACATTCCTTGGGTTCAAAGGATAACAAGACACAACAAAACAAATGAAATAAAGCAAATAAAATGTGCCTCATTGGGTTGCCTCCCAATAAGCGCATTTGGTTAAGGTCGTTAGCCCGACCGTTGCCCACATTTAGACTTCACTTTTCGTCCTTTAGCCCACTTTACAGTTTCACGGGTCATTACTTTCAGCTTAAGCCCATATATATTCCTTGCATCAACAAATCATTTAACACCCAAGGAAATTCTTGACGTTTCAGCTTTTCGGGCTTCTTCTCTTTCAAACATTTGCCACTTTCTTCACCATCAAAAATAGGTGGAGGTATAAGAACGATGGAGAAATATTCATTCACACTTTCAATGGGATGCAAAGGATCATCATTGAGGCAATTTTCATTAATTTGGTCGGGTATAATCTCATCAACAAGAACGACCTCATCATCTTTTAGTTTCTCTTTCACCCCATCTTCTTCAAAATCAACATCTTCATCAACAACAACAATATCACTAGCAGGAGATGGATAAAGAGTTGGTAGTTCGTCGCTAATGAAATCATCCTCCTATTCATAATGTTCAGGATGTATAGAACTAGTATCTCTCTCCTAATTACTGTTGTTGTTGACGATATTCCTCTTTCAATCTTGTTAGAGACTCCTCCCATGGTTGCTTTTTAGGTTGCAGGGATCATAAGAATGTGGCACATAACTGTTCCGTGCCTGATTTGAATGGTTTTTCCACTCTTGATTATAAGAATTGGGGGAATAATCATATTAAGATTGCCATGACTAGAATGAACTCCCTTCTTGTGCCTGTGAAGAATACTCAAAAAAATATATTCTATATAGACAATTAATAGTAGTATGATAATAAACACCACAATTAGCACATGCATCTTGCACATTATAATTAACAAAATTTATTTGTTCAACAAGAATGTCTAATTTTTTAGATGCATTGGCTACTGGTCTACTCATTTTTAGATAGGTCAATTCGATGCTCATTCCATACATCCTCAAAGAGTATATTTCACCTTAATTTACACCAACTTAAAAAAGGAAAAATAACATAAGAAAACTATTTACACTAAAAAAAGAAAGAAAAGAAAACTATTTTAAGTACCACTATAAAAATTAACTTGTTCCATCACAACAAGTTCCCGACAACGGCACCAAAAACTTGATGGAGGAAATCTCTCTCTTATTAAATTACCTATCAAGTGCATTGGTTTATCAATGTAGTAGTATTCATAAAGCAAGGGTCGAATCCACAGAGACTCGTGTGTAATAAGTATATTTTAATAGTGTAAAAGTAACAAAAAGTGGTTTTGATTGTTTTAGCAATTATTATCCTAATAAAGCAAGAAATAAAAGCAAGTAAAGAATATCAAGGAAACAAGAGATTAATGGATTGAGAATCATAACAATTATCACTTTATGCTATTTCAAATCATTTAAAAAGGAATCAATCTTAAAGGGTTCGTTCACAAAAATATAGTGTTGGGACGTTTGGTGTACGGATTGCAACCCTAATAATTTATCTCTTTGTTAATATCTTCCGTAAGGTCACTACAAACATTCAAGAAATTCCAATTTAATCATAAGAACATAAGAACCTAGATTCGTTTGACTTATTGGTCTGTCATCAATTGAATCTAATCTTCTCAACAATGGTCAATGTATAAACTATCCACGTGAGTGCGACAATTTATATCTATGTAAATTCAAAGGCCAAAAGTATTTTAACATACAATTAAAACCTAAGAATAATAGTTAAAAATGTTGAGGAAAACAAGAATGAGAAAGATATAGAAAGAATTAAAACCTTAGCATAAAGATCCAATTGTTAATCACCCAACCCACGAACCAAGAATTTAGCCGCGAAGGGCCATAAAAACAAAAAAATAGAAACTTGGATTAAACCTTGAAATCTTCACAACTTGTAAACCTAAATTATGAATCAAGAGGTATGAAGAAGATGATACAAAACCTAATCTAGGGTTGTTTATATAGTAGAAGGAGAAGGAATTCTTAATTTGCAGCCACAATTCTCTCCATCCTTCTCTGATCCGGAAGAGGGACATGCCAATCCGCCTTAAACCCTAGGGTGCGGTCACACCCCTTTGATGGGGGCGATCGCTCTCTAGCTTCTGTAAATTCCGCATGTTCACTCTTAATTTGGGCGCGTTCGCGCTGTAGCTTCTGTTCAAAGGGTGCGGCCGCCCTTTCTAAGGGTGCGGTCGACCTCAATCTTTTTTTCAGCTTTAGTCCTCCCTTTTCTGCATAATTGCCAATCCAGCCCCTGTACTCACAAAACTACTAGAAAAGACATCAAATTCTCCAGTTTTAGCAGAGAATAAGTCTAGAAACATATCATTTGGATGAGTGAAACCATATCCATCACAAATACAACTGCAAATTACTCAGTCCACCAAATTGAGCAGAAACATCGAACATTTTATCCATAGCTGCATTATATTGAATAAGAAATGTAAAGTACTCACCAATCCCGCTATCAAATGAATGGGGATATCTACAAATAACTTCTAACTCAAATTGTCTCTGATCTACACCTAATGCTTTATATAACTCATAAATCAATTGATTGTATCTCCATATACAATGAGCCATAATCGCACATTTCAGCCCTTTCTGAAAATGAGGATCATCAAATGGACGTTAATCATCACCTCCCTAATAGCACATGAAAATAAGTGAAACTCCATTCATTTTCAACCCTACATTACAAAATCAAAGTGTAAATACCTTTAAAATCCTAATTTCAACAGTCATATCTATAACGTACAATGATTTAGATTAATAAACACAAGTATATAGAATGATTGAGATGTCGATGATTTACCTTGATTCTTAGTCTTGATCAATTATAAAGTTAAAAGATGTAAAAATTGAGTTTTTTGATATCTACATTTGTCTATTCTCAATACTTTTGTGTGTGTTTAGGGTTAGAAACAATCTGCCCTCAACCATTTCTGCAATTCCAAAATCCCGCTTAAACTCACTACATGGTGTAGCTAGTTTAAATTTTAATTTTACCAATTTATATTTCAGTTAAATTGACTAGAAAATTAAAAAAAAAAAAAAAAAAACTCGCCATATGATATGAAGCAGCGAGTTTAATCGAATTTATAATAAATGGGCGAATGATATTTTGGACCCCAAAGTTTAGGGGGTGTTCCTAAAATGGGTATCATTCTATCACTAATTACAATATAGGGTACAAAGTTCATATTATGTTAACGTTTCAGGGTTTTTAACTAATTTCGTTAGAAAAATCCGTTAAATGATCATGTACAAGTCACGTGTCAATTAACAAAGGATGTTTTTGAACACAAATTCTTTCGTTGTTGTTTTAATGCAAATTAAATAAAAATAAATTAATCATATGGTTCCTCAACTGATTTATAACTTTATAAAATTCCAGAACTACCCTTGTACCAAAAAAAAACATTACCCCTACTCTCCCCTCTCACACACACTCTCTCTCTCTCAGAATAATTTTATTAATACTCCAGTTTAAAAAAATAAAAGATTTTGTTAATATTTTTTAAAAAATAACAAAGAATATTTTTACTATTTTTTTCTTTAGAAACAAGAATATTTTTACTATTAAAAAATATTAATATTTACAGTACCTCTTAATAATTAGTATTTAATAAATTATTATTTGATTTTTTTTTTTTGGGTGGAATTTGAGTTATTATTTAACTTTTTTTATCAACAACACCTAACACCACCAACAAACCACCACCAATACCATCTACCACCCGCCTCCCACTATCACCAACACATTTACCAACACCATCAACATAACCACCAACCACCACCCATCACCAACATTGCAACCACCATCAACACAATACACAACCACCATTTTCCCTTCAGTGCTTAGGTCTGATTTTAAAACTAGAAACATCATCAAATCCTGAATTTTCCAAGTCAAAATCACAAACACCCAAAAATATACCATTCAAACACAAATATCATCAAAATCTTCAAAATTAATTCAAAATTTCTCGCACAAAAATGCATACCTTCAAACTCGTGCACACACAGACCACACACATATTTAGAAATCAAAAATCATGTCAAACGCATACACCTATGCACAGTTACACATACGTAAACACAATCAAATTAAGTGAAGTTGAAAGAAAAAAATTCAGAAAAGGGCGAAATGGCAGAGAGGTGGGGGTAAAGAAGAGACGGGAGAATAGATGGATATGTTTTGGAAATAATGGAGGGTACCTGATTTGGATCTCGATCTTGAGAGGGGGGAGGTCTAGATCTGAAACGGAATAGGGTGGAGGAAGAGATGCAATTGGAAGGGAGAAAGGGTCGAAAAAAGTTGTGTGGGTTGAATGGGTTGGATGTATGGGGATAGGGAAGAAGCAAAAGGGGAGGTGTGTGGATAGTGGAGGGTGGAGGTGGGGGTGATGCTGGGTGAGCTGATAGAGGTGGATGGATTGGAAGATGGGGATAGAGAGAGAAAGTTAAAGAGAGAGAGAGAGAGAAATTGTGTGTGTGTGTGAGGAGAGAGCAGGGGTAATATTTTTTTGGGTACAAGGGTAGTTATGGAATTTTATAAATTCATAAATCAGTTGAGGGATCATAAGGTTAATTTATTTTCAATTAATTTGCATTAAAACAAAAACAAAAGGGTGTTAAAAAATATCCTCCGTTAAGTGACACGTGAGTTGCACATGATCATTTAACGGATTTTTCTAACGAAATTGGTTAAAACCCCTGAAACGTTAACAAAATAAAAACTTTGGACCCGATATTGTAATTAGTGATAGAATGAGGCCCATATTAGGAAAAACCCCTAAACTTTGGGGCACAAAATGTTATTCGCCCATAATAAATTTGCCATATGAAATAGGATTTTTTTTCTGAAATAGTTCCTTTTTAAAATAATAATTTCCAAAATAACAATCTTTCCAAACTATTGATCAGAATGTCTCTTTTTTGAAACTCTCTAATTCGTGTAGCGATTTTAAAATTTTTTTCGCTTAAACTCGCTATTTCGTGTAGTGACTTCAATAATTCCTTTTTTTTTACGTAAACAATTTCGAGAATTTTACGAGAATTTTATTTAAATTTTAAATTCACTGTGAATAGCGAGTTTTCTAGGAAAAAATGATTAGTTAATTTAGTTTGTAATTATTTTAAATGGAGAAGTAAACTCGCTACTCGTACTAGCTAGTTTACTTAAAAACTCGCTAATGTCAATAGCAAATTTAGAGAACCCTTTTTTCGTATAACACACACACAGACAATTCATACAACACACCCAAGAAAACGACACAGAGAGAGGGAGAAACTGGGAACGGCGAAGAACATAGAGTGCACTCGTGATTTGCAATAATGACTTCAAATTCGATAGTGTAAATCCTTGATTTCATGCTCCCTCCTATATTTCGAATCAATTTAGCATTATTTCAACCTAGGGTTTTCAAAATGATTGATTTGTGGGTTTTTAAAATGGATTCAACCTAGGGTTTTCAAATTGATTGATTTTATAAGTTATTATTTTTACTTAATTAGTTATTCTTGATTTCTATGGTATTGTTGATTAAATTAGTATTTTTGTTAGTTTAGTTAGGTTTTTGTTAGTTAAGTTAGGTTTTTCATTAGTTCAGTTATGTTTTTTATTAGTTCAGTTAGCATTTTTGTTAAATCTGTGTTTTAAATTTGATCTATTTTATCTATTGTGTTACAGATGAATGTAGAACATCAACATGGAGAGCTTCTTAAGCCGTTTGTCGATTCGGGTCCTTTGCAACGAGATGTTTTGAGATTACAGGATAAGGATCGAACTGAATACATCTGGGCCGGAAGACAAGTTGAGAAGTTATCTTTTCGTCGTGGTTCGAATCTGCCGAAAGTGTTGGATGTGAGTATCCAGGAGAGACTAGTAGCTGGATTTTACTGTGTTTACAAGTTAGGGAAAATCATGTATGATTGGGGTTTGCTTACAGCGTTGGTTGAGCGATGGTGTGAGCACCCCAACCCGGGACCTAACACGTGTCCCGAGCTAAGGGAGCTCAAACTAAGAAAATCCATCTAAATTTTTAAAACATTTATTTGCCTTTAAAAGAAAATCACCTTTCAAACTTCCAATAAAATCAATTGGAAATATCTCTACTTAGAGGAAATCCAACCACAACTTTTAATAAACCGAAATCTGATCAATTACATTGGAAACCTTAATTAACCTTGTTTAACAAAAGAGTTTTCCATACAAATTACAAAAGAAGACTACTTAATAAATACTCCTAACAACCGACTCCTATACTTAACTTGTCAAGCCCCAAAGCAAAAGTCCACAATGAAATCCCGGCCTCATTTGGTTCGGGTCACTGTCTCGAAATCTAAAACGGTAAAGGGAGAGGGGTGAGAATAAATCTCAATGAGCTATTATGAATGCGGCAAGATGCCATACAAGATGCAACACGTAGCATGGTAACACTTAACACATTATGAAAGCGGTAAACACCTTACGTTACCTCATTTTTACCTTTTCCGTACGAACAATAAGTCGTACAACGTGGGAGTAAAACTCCACTCTTTGGTGAATTGCCTCCGGCACATTCACCTCTTATAAACCTCATTCCCAGAGATCCATATAAGAAAGGATACCTATATTAGTGTATCCAAAAATAACATCTTCCCTCCGTACAACGATCGCAGCAGTGCAGTAAAGGCTTCTTCATGCTCAATACGGTCGTTAGCACGGCCCGCTCCGTGGCCACGAGAGGGGAAGGGTCACAGGTATGATGAACTTTCAATCAATTATAGAACAAATCAATAATTGATTGACTTCCATCATACCCGCCCGAACATTCAAGCACATACCGAGATACTTGAATTATAATCCACAAAAGGGATAAACATATAGTAACATGGTAAAATATACTCACGTTACAACCATACTATAGTGCAACAGTTCATGTAATACACTATGCATAATACCATTAACGAATTTAAATTCAAGTAAGGTATCCATATAACCACATAGTAAACATATCCACACATTAGGAATCATAACAACGTATCAAATATTCCACACTTGGGAAGCCACATAACACTTGCCAAATAATCCACACTTAGGATATTAAGGTAACCATATAATCAATAATTCCACAACTCGGAATAACAATGCCACAAGGTGATACATACCCATTACCAATTAGTTCAATAGTGAAACCTATGGCTTCTACACCATTGCAACTATTCACTAAAGATAGGGAGTGAGGCTACTATATATCATAAACCACTCTTACATAGTCATTATACAACCTCGAATAACATTAATTAAAGTTCAAGTTCTATTTCCCAAATTGGGACTATTTTGGTGAAGTCACAAATCAAACCTATCAACCATTTTCGGGGCAATATTTAAACTACTTCCACAATTCCATTTTGATCACTTAAGATGTCATTGTGTAGCCAAAGTATTCTACTTTAATCTAGGTTAAAGAGATTTCATTTTGGTTCTAGTTCGATTAGGTTTAAACGGCTCCAAAGTTGACCCAATGTCACCGAGGCCGGGGCACGACTCGTGCCCACAGGGCACGACTCGTGCCCCTTTGGCCTTCCTCACCAGTTCATGCGTCCCACTAGGCACGACTTCCCTTTAATCCATGTCACGACTCGTCCCCATCCAAGGCACGACTCGTGCCACGGGGCACGACTCGTGCCTGAACCCGAATTACGAACAAGGTTTGGAAATACCTATGTAGCTATACCAATTTATCCCAACCCAAGTTTCCTCTATTTTGTGAACATAAAAAGGTTTACTAACTTCATCCATATCATTATAGATCATTTAAATCTCCAAAATAACATCAACCTAGGTTACTCACTCTTGGATTTACTACTCATTCAACCATCACAATATCACATTTCACACTTAGTTTCTAAATCTAGTTCAATCCACTTTCTTACATTCTTAATCAACCTTTATGAACAATACTATCATTCTAAGGCATTATTAAATTCCTCCACTCTAAGAATGTTTTCAAGGCATCAAACAATCATTAATATCACAATAACAACATCAAATCATTTATGAACATTTAAAGAAAGGAAGTCATAATAACTCACCTTAGGGTTTTAAATGTGGAAGGTTGATCTTTATATCTTGATGGACTCTCCTAGATGATCCCACTTCAAGGATGTTCTTGGACTTGGATTTGATGGAGGATTTGCTTGGCTTCAACACTTGTACAAAGGGGACTTCAATGGAGGCTTCAAGTTTTTCTCTAGGAAGAAGGAAGTAAGAATGAAATGAAGGAGGAGGAAGGAGAGTGAGGAATATGATGGAGAGGGAGGGGCCGGTCAAGGAGGAGTAAGAGGAGGGGTTAGGGGAGGACACTTGGCAAGGGGAGGGGAGGTTACAAACTTTGGCCCCCCATTAAAATCTACTAAGGCTTTCACCCTCACCATTTTAATTTAATTTAACTCATTTATCCAAATAATTCATCCTACTCAATTCACCTCCTTGCACTATTTATCATTTTTCCATTTTTATTATTTCCCCAAATTTCTTTATTTAATATCCAATAAATTCTCAAGAGGTTCCAAATTCACTTCTCACCCAAATTATCTTAAATTAAGAATTTAAAGACATAATTGAACACATAAAATAAATATAAATATTAAAAGCATTTAATATAATATTAAAAATTGATGCCTAGGGTTGGGGATTCGTTACACTCACTCCCCTTAAAGAAAATTCGTCCCGAATTTGATTGTCACTTACCCTAAGGTTCAAACTAGCAAAGGTTACCTTTCATACATTCTAACTTAATATTTTTAATTAGATTTCTCAATGGCATGATTCTACTATACACTTTCACGACTCGAATACTCTAAGACTTCCATTCTCAATTAGTCTCATCAATGCTATGATTCTTTCCAAGATTCTAATTTCATTAATAATGTGATATTACAACTTAATATTCCGAGAATACCATACCATCATCACTAACCCGAATTTCACGACCTCAAAGAAGTATATTTAAATAAAAAGTATTATATCTTATGTTACCCAATACATTACGACATTACATTTAAACTTCCAACACTCAATAAGCTACTCTAAGTCGGTCTCTAAGTCAAATCACCAATCTTTTCTAAAACTTCAATGAATTAACAAACTTTGGCGCTAAATTACCTTAGGCCTAGCTTCACTAACCTCATCCCGACAAATTGGAGATCGATAATATCTCCCTGAACCACGCCTCATACGATTTTATCTCAAAGCTAGAATGATACCTGCTATTTACGCAAACTCGCTAAGGTTAATTAAACTTTTCAAGTTGAAAGGAAATCCGTCACACAATATAACCTATTCCTCAAGAATTTGGGTAGTCTTCTAATTTCTTCCTTTCGACTAACTTAATTCTCCAACTCTAGGATCGGTAACAACTCTCAAAGGAAGCTTCAAAAAGATAAGGTACACCTTAAATCCGCAACACAAGTGTAGCTACTCCCGAGTAGAAGATAAGAAAATCTCACTTATCTAAGTCAAACTCCTCAAAGCCTACGTTATCACTTTCCCATTCCGTATCATATCATAATCTAATCTTCCATTAATGCACCTTAAAATTTCACAAAGTCCTCACATCCGTTAAGTAAGGTAAGGATCGAATCTATAGCCAATCTATTTTCCATCTCTGTCAATATAATTCATACTTATTACATCCTACACCATTTATACATCCTTTAAATTTAATTAAAGCAACGATCTTTCATTTCTTAAGAATTCCTTAAATCTCTTCGATAGCATTTGCCAACTCAAAGATCACGGACTCAACCCTCACAAGATCCATGGTAACATCCGGGTTTAAGACTATAGAACCCAAAAATTTGAAATCCTCTCGGGCCAACTCATACTAGCCGAACTTTGCATACAGGGACTCCTCACAAGGAAATCATTAACCCGACTCTCAAATTATTTTCACGATCTTCCACGGAACTTTAATTAACAAGGAGATCATCAATTCTAATCACCCTAAAGCCATCAAAATAAGGATTACAATTCTGCTTATCCTACTCAGAACCAACACATGAAACATACCGACGGGAGCACATTTACCATTTACTCACAACTGGCACCTAAAAATTTTGAAAAGACTTCTTATGTAAGTCTAACATATACCAATTACTCTTCACACCTTAATTCAAAAGTTTCACCTTAAATGCACGTAAATAACAAGAATTTCCCATTACAGTCTACCTATATCAAATACCAATATAAGCAAATTAGGCATAGAAAAGGAGACTCACTTATTATGACAGTCTACTAATACACAACCACTACTTAACCCTCCAGGTCAAGTATATCTCAAAATCATAATTTAATAATTATACTAATTCAACCGGCAATACATGCTCAGCCATAACCACATCATCGTCGTGGTAAACCAAAGAAGGTTCGAGGTATTCTCTCATAAGAGCAGAATCCTCCAACAATAAAACAATTTATCAACAATGTATGTCACATATAAGCAAAATGTGATGCCAAACATAAATGATATGCAACAGGATCTATGAAATATGACCCCTAACTTTTGAGACAGGGAATATACCTCTAGTGACCTCTGAGGGATCTATCTCTCCTGAACCCGAAACACATACCCGACCATAGACCTTCTCTTTCGGTTCCCCTTTGTTATCTCTCTTGGTACTACCTCCTTGTCGTCCACCCGGTGACCCGCTTGAAGCTCGTCCCCTCGTCATCCTTGGGCAATTCCTCTTAAAGTGTCCCGATGCTCCCCAATTTAAACACTTGCCTTGATTACTCCAACACCGATCTTCGGTATGTCCAACCTTCTTGCAAAAGTTACAAATCATCCCATACTGCTTGGGTATTGGCCTAGACGAAGAAGCTACCACAAGTTCCTCTCTCATACTTCTGAAGTTAAAGCACTTGGCTGTCCTCTAATGACTTTGGAGCCTTGTCCTAGATACTTTGGCTTGTTTCTAATCCCACTTCCGGACCTTCCACTATTTTCCTCAATGTCCTTCTCGACCTTATATGCTCTATCTATGACTGTCTGATAATCGGCGAAACCATCAATCCATAATTTCTTCCTATACTCACTCCTCAAACCTGTTACAAACTTCTGAACCCTTTTCACTTCATGCGATACCAAATGAGGGCAACACCTAGCTAATTCCTCCAAGCTGGGTTTGAATCTTTGATCTACCGTCATGTTCTCTTGTTTTAGTCCTAAGAATTCAATCTCCTTCTTATCCCTTGTAACCATTGAAATGAAGTAGTCCTCAAACTGTTGAGTGAAATTATCCCAAGTCTGGGGCGTATGATCCCGCTCCCAACTTCCCTTCAAATTCTGCCACCACTGATCAGCTAAACCTTCAAGTTTGAACACGGCATACCTAACTTTCTCTTCGTTGCGACTTTCCATAACCTCAAAGATTTTGTTCATTCTCTCTAACCATTTTTCTGCCCTTAACGGACCCGGATATCCATTAAAACTCGGTGGATTCATCTTCACAAACCTTTCTAATCCATCACTTTGATACCCCTCAGGTTGATTCGGAACTGATCCTCTAGTCTCCATATCCTGTACAAATTTCCTGAATAATTTCATCATCTCTTCATCTGAATTCCACCTATCCCCAAATCTTCTTCAATTTCTAGAATCTTCTGATCATCCTTGCTTAGGCCATTAGAACGAACTCTGCATTAAACACTCGGCGTCAATTTCCACACATTCCCCCTTAGTTTAGACATCTACCCTTGACCTCTAAACTAAGCTCTGATACCAACTGTGAGCACCCCAACCCGGGACCTAACACGTGTCCCGAGCTAAGGGAGCTCAAACTAAGAAAATCCATCTAAATTTTTTCAAACATTTATTTGCCTTTAAAAGAAAACCACCTTTCAAACTTCCAATAAAATCAATTGGAAATATCTCTACTTAGAGGAAATCCAACCACAACTTTTAATAAACCGAAATCGATCAATTACATTGGAAACCTTAATTAACCTTGTTTAACAAAGAGTTTTCCATACAAATTACAAAAGAAGACTACTTAATAAATACTCCTAACAACCGACTCCTATACTTAACTTGTCAAGCCCCAAAGCAAAAGTCCACAATGAAATCCCAGGCCTCATTTGGTTCGGGTCACCTGTCTCGAAATCTAAAACAGTAAAGGGAGAGGGGTGAGAATAAATCTCAATGAGCTATTATGAATGCAGCAAGATGCCATACAAGATGCAACACGTAGCATGGTAACACTTAACACATTATGAAAGCGGTAAACACCTTACGTTACCTCATTTTACCTTTTCCCGTCGAACAATAAGTCGTACAACGTGGGAGTAAAACTCCACTCTTTGGTGAATTGCCTCCAGCACATTCACCTCTTATAGGCCTCATTCCCCAGAGATCCATATAAGAAAGGATACCTATATTAGTGTATCCAAAAATAACATCTTCCCTCCGTACAACGATCGCAACAGGTTTGTAAAGGCTTCTTCATGCTTAATACAGTCGTTAGCACAGCCCCGCTCAAGTGGCCACGAGAGGGGAAGGGTCACCGGTATGATGAACTTTCAATCAATTATAGAACAAATCAATAATTGATTGACTTCCATCATACCCACCCGAACATTCAAGCACATACCAGATACTTGAATTATAATCCACAAAAGGGATAAACATATAGTAACATGGTAAAATATACTCACGTTACAACCATACTATAGTGCAACAGTTCATGTAATACACTATGCATAATACCATTAACGAATTTAAATTCAAGTAAGGTATCCATATAACCACATAGTAAACATATCCACACATTAGGAATCATAACAACGTATCAAATATTCCACACTTGGGAAGCCACATAACACTTGCCAAATAATCCACACTTAGGATATTAAGGTAACCATATAATCAATAATTCCACAACTCGGAATAACAATGCCACAAGGTGATACATACCCATTACCAATTAGTTCAATAGTGAAACCTATGGCTTCTACACCATTGCAACTATTCACTAAAGATAGGGAGTGAGGCTACTATATATCATAAACCACTCTTACATAGTCATTATACAACCTCGAATAACATTAATTAAAGTTCAAGTTCTATTTCCCAAATTGGGACTATTTTGGTGAAGTCACAAATCAAACCTATCAACCATTTTCGGGGCAATATTTAAACTACTTCCACAATTCCATTTTGATCACTTAAGATGTCATTGTGTAGCCAAAGTATTCTACTTTAATCTAGGTTAAAGAGATTTCATTTTGGTTCTAGTTCGATTAGGTTTAAACAGCTCCAAAGTTGACCCAATGTCACCAGGCCAGGGCACGACTCGTGCCCCAGGGCACGACTCGTGCCCCTTTGGCCTTCCTCAGATTCATGCGTCCCCACTAGGCACGACTTCCCTTTAATCCATGTCACGACTCGTCCCCATCCAAGGCACGACTCGTGCCACAGGGCACGACTCGTGCCCTGAACCCAGAATTCTGAACAAGGCTGGAAATACCTATGTAGCTATACCAATTTATCCCAACCCAAGTTTCCTCTATTTTGTGAACATAAAAAGGTTTACTAACTTCATCCATATCATTATAGATCATTTAAATCTCCAAAATAACATCAACCTAGGTTACTCACTCTTGGATTTACTACTCATTCAACCATCACAATATCACATTTCACACTTAGTTTCTAAATCTAGTTCAATCCACTTTCTTACATTCTTAATCAACCTTTATGAACAATACTATCATTCTAAGGCATTATTAAATTCCTCCACTCTAAGAATGTTTTCAAGGCATCAAACAATCATTAATATCACAATAACAACATCAAATCATTTATGAACATTTAAAGAAAGGAAGTCATAATAACTCACCTTAGGGTTTTAAATGTGGAAGGTTGATCTTTATATCTTGATGGACTCTCCTAGATGATCCCACTTCAAGGATGTTCTTGGACTTGGATTTGATGGAGGATTTGCTTGGCTTCAACACTTGTACAAAGGGGACTTCAATGGAGGCTTCAAGTTTTTCTCTAGGAAGAAGGAAGTAAGAATGAAATGAAGGAGGAGGAAGGAGAGTGAGGAATATGATGGAGAGGGGAGGGGCCGGTCAAGGAGGAGTAAGAGGAGGGGTTAGGGGAGGACACTTGGCAAGGGGAGGGGAGGTTACAAACTTTGGCCCCCCATTAAAATCTACTAAGGCTTTCACCCTCACCATTTTAATTTAATTTAACTCATTTATCCAAATAATTCATCCTACTCAATTCACCTCCTTGCACTATTTATCATTTTTCCATTTTTATTATTTCCCCAAATTTTTTTATTTAATATCCAATAAATTCTCAAGAGGTTCCAAATTCACTTCTCACCCAAATTATCTTAAATTAAGAATTTAAAGACATAATTGAACACATAAAATAAATATAAATATTAAAAGCATTTAATATAATATTAAAAATTGATGCCTAGGGTTGGGGTCGTTACAGATGGCGTCAGGAAACCCACAGTTTTCACTTTTGTATTGGTGAGATAACCGTTAGTTTAGAGGATATGGGTATGTTGTCAGGGTTATCGATTAATGAACTTCCTATTACTTGTTCTGACACCACGAGGTTGATTCAAGGTTGGTTCGACTTATGTGAAGATTTATTAGGTGTTAGACCACCGGAGAGTGAGATAGAAGCAGGTTTGTTGAAGCTTAAGTGGCTTCTAAGTCAGTTTCCCCATTTTGGTAAACTTCCAGAAGATGCAACATAGGATTTAGTCATTAGGTATACACGTGCATACATATTGGCAGCCCTCGGGTCGATTGTGATACCTGATCGCACTAGTAATAAGGTGAAGTTGATGTATCTCCCACTGCTTAGAGATATCTATATGATACATGATTTTAGTTCGGGTAGTATTGCTTTGGCCTTTCTTTATCGGGAAATGTGTACTGCGACTTTGCCCGGCACCAAGAACTGTAGTGGATTTCTCTCTATTGTGAAGGTATGATAATTATATTTTTAGATATATGTTTGGTTTTATATATGTTTTTAATTTATATTGTATTTATGTGATTTATTTATAATACAAACAACTTTGGGCATATGAGAGGTTGTTGCCCACACAACCAATAGTGGTAAGGGGAGATCAGGATGTGCAACCGAACTTACCCGACAGTCCATTGGGGTGTAGGTAAACTACAACCACTCTGATTTGTGTAAATTCTATTGTATTTACCTGATTTGTTTAAATTATATTGTATTTATCTATATTTGTTTAAATTGTATTTTTAAATCTTTTCAGGTGGACTGGGTCCCTATCGTATTTGTATGTTAACGCACATAACTTACGTGCCTATCGGGATCAACTAGCGCCTTTCACTGAGGATCAAATTATTTTGCAGCCATATATAGATCGAGTTGTTCCAGATTATTGCAGGCAGGGACATGCCGCATGGAGGACAAGGGCGCCTCTTATCTGCTTAGACATGGTAGAATGGCTCCTACCTGATCGAGTTATGAGACAGTTAGGCATGTTACAGCCGGTCCCTGATCCATGTGACACACAAGAAGATTTGCATAGTATTGATCGCCGAGGTAGAGGACATGTGGCTTGGGATTCAAAACATATTAAGTACATATCATTATGGAATGCACGAGATTAGAGCGTGGTGAATGGTGTGTTGGGTGAGGAGGTGATGGATTACGCCCATCCATACATGATTTGGTTCAAGAAGATTACACGTTCATTAATTGTGAACCCAATCCATGTAGAGGATACAGGGTACATATCACATGCCAGTGTCTTCGAGGGTTCGGTAAGTGAATATAATTTTAAAAACCTTTTAATATTAGGTTTTATTGATTTTATTAATAAGTTAGTAACATTCTTGCCCTGTTGATGTTAACAAGTGCAAAACTTACAACGCATGCATGAAATTAACGAGGGAAGCATCGCCCAGGAGTTGGAGGTGGATAACTCTAGGCTTCCAATGAGGCATCTCATTATATCTTCTATTACGCATATATGACAACAACAGCGGCTTGATGCTCGAGCACCCCCGGCACCAATTGATCGCTTCCAGGCTGTTCCACACAGACAATCATGGCCTCAACGTCGTCACGTGCAGAGAGTGCCACAGATGCAACATGGTCAACATTTAGTGGATGAGCAAGAGGAGGATCAAGAGCAACAACCAGAGCAGGACCAGGAAGCTCAGGTAGAGACTCAGACAGATGCACCTCCCAAGGCTCCATTACAGACGGATGTACCTCCCGAGACTCCATTACAGACAGATGTACCTCTCGAGACTCAGACAACGATCAAGGTACAAGGTGATTCACCTCATAGCACATGAGCCCACGATACACAGGGTGAGTGTGTTACAAAGTTGAGGGGATATATGTCGATAAAGAAAAAACATATAAGTGTAGGAAAAAAATGATCCCTAAATGAACATTTGAGAAATTTCCTAAGTGACCTGGTTGGGGTCATTTAATGATATTTTGTTCTATTTACGTGTTGTTGAATGTGTTTGTTTGTCAAGGGTGTTGAAATGTGTTTGGTTGGTACATATTAAATTTGTTTGTTTTTCACAGGTTTTTTATACTACTTTGTTATATAGTTGGGCTGTTAACTGACTTTATTTGACTGATTTAGGCTTACAGTAAATTCGTTAATGGTAGTAGCAAATTTAAATTCGATATTACCATTAGCGAGTTTAAGTTAATATAAAAACTGATTTAATTAATCTAAACTCGCTATTCACAGTAGCGAATTTAAATTATAATAAAATTCCTGTAAAATTCTCAAAATTGTTTACGTAAAAAAAAAGGAATTATTGAACTCGCTACACGAATTAGCGAGTTTAAGCGATTTTTTTTTAAATCGCTACACGAAGTAGCGAGTTTAAAAAAAAAGAGAGACATTATGGTCAATAGTTTGGAATTGTTGTTATTTTGAGAATTATTATTTTTAAAAAGAATTATTTCTGAAAAAATCTATGAAATAGTGAATTTTTAAAGTAAAAATCTTGCAAAAAATGCGTTTTTTGTTAAGCTTAACAAAAACGTGTTTTTCACCCGCAGTTCATTTAACGGACGGTTAATACACACGCTTTTCCGGTCCGGTTCTCTGCTATCGTTTTTCCGCGTACAACCAAAAATTTTGAATTACTTTCGTCATTTGCGCTTTTCAATTTGATTTTTCGTAGTTGTTCTTCAAGAATTCCGTTTATGTTTCATCAATTTCCACCGATTTTACATCTTCTCCGACCTGTTTTCAGTTGTTTTACGAAATTATGACCGCCAAACAAAGAAATCAGGAGCAAGCGTCGGAACGAAGGTATGATTTTTGAAAATGTATTATACTTGATTTTACATCTTCTCCGACATGTTTTCAGTCGTATTTTTCTTCAATTTCCACCAATTGTTATGGATTGATGCACTAGCACATTATATTCATGACGCTGGCACTTTGAAATATATAAGCAATGGCGTTTTGAAAATAAGAAATTGCACTGGCACCATAGAAAAAGTTGCACTGGCACATTTACTTACAAACTTAAGCAAATGTTGCCACAATTGAAACTCTAAAACTGGTACTTTTGAAACACTGATGCTGGTTTGTTGATACACTGATTCTCGCACTTTGAAACTCTAATGCTGGCACTTTTGAAACACTGTTGCTGGCATTTTGAAACACTTCTGCTGGTACTTTGAAAATATAATGCTTGCACTATAGAATCAGTTGCACTGACACATTTACCTACAAACACTTACAAACACTTGCAATCACAAGAAAATGTTGGCACTAATGAAACTCTAACACTGACACTTTTAAAAAATTGATTCTGGCACTTTGATAGACTGATGTTGGCACTTTGAAATACTGATGTTGTCTATGAAAATCTGATGCTGGCAATTTGTAACACTGATGCTGGCACTTAGAAAATATAATGCTGGTACAATAGAATCAGTTGCACTAGCACATTTACTTACAAACACTTGCAAACACAAGCAAATGTTGGCACTATTGAAAATCTAACACTGGCACTTTTGAAACACTGATGCTGGCCCTTTAATATACTGATGTTGGCACTTTCAAACACTGATTTTGGCACTTTGAAAATCTGATGCTGGCACTTTGTGACACTGATGCTGGCATCTTAAAACACTGATTCTGGCACTTTAAAATACTAATGTTGGCACTTTAAAATACTGATGTGATGTTTTTTGATATGTATTTTTAGGTCCATCAAAGCATAAAAGGGATGTGTATGATGATGATTTTGATACTTTTAGTAAGAAATCTAGAGGGGGTGATAAATTTGAGCATTCTTGTACTCCTAAAAGACTTGTTGAGCTCTATTTGACTCCAAATCAGGAGAGAGATGTTAGGGCAATTTGTTTTGGCTCTTTATTGAGTTTTGAGGTTAAGGTATTGCCGCTTAGTCTTGTTCAGTTTCTTGCTGAGAGATTTGAACCAATAGCAAGGATACAACAAATTGATTCATCGAAAGAATATGTTATTACAACATCAGATGTTTTTGATATATTTTGTATACCTAGTAATGTTGCAAATGATAAGGTAAATCGATCATCCAGTGAAAATATGAAATTGAGAAATCCGTATTTTGAAGAATTTGGGCGCACTAAAGATGGTCTTCCTGCCTATAAACTTGTGGAATGCATTTCTGAGTTACATCAAGGTGGGAATGAATTTAAACACCTGTTTGTGCTATTTGTTGTTGGAATTTTTCTTGCTCCGGTAGTTACGAAAACAATTGACGTGAAGTTTGATTGGTGTCAATATGTTTTAGATAAACTATGTGAGGGTGTTATGAGGTTTAAGCTACCTCATAAGAATTCAAATAACTGTAGTGGATGTGTGATGATCTTGGTAATTGCTTACCTTCACAGATTTCCAATTCAAGGGTTGAAAGAATAAATTGTTCGCCTTTTGATTCAGCATTGGAATGCAAATAAATTCAAACCGAGGATTGATTCTGAAGCTAAAGGTTGTTGGGGAAAGTTATTTTTTTCAGAAAATGATGTTTATCCTATAAGTACCTTTAGAGACGATTTTGTGTATGATATACCTGGTGATTTTCATGAAGATATTAGTCCATTGATAATTGAAAGTGGCACAAAGGAGAGAAATGCATAATCAAGCGATGTAAGTACTGTCAATTTGAAATTCTTACACTGGTACTTTGAAATACTTATACTGTCACTATTGATTACTTGCACTGGCACAATTAATAATATGTACTAGCACTTAAAATACTGACACTGGCACAATCATTTGGCTACACTGCATAATTGCACTCTGAAACTGGCACCAATCATTTGCTTACACTGGCACAATTGCACTCATTCTTACTATTTTTCATTGATGTAGGCTGCTAAAGAGTCATGGGATATGAAATTGGCAATGGCTTAGAAAAGTGAGATGAAACTCACAAGTGTTGTTATTAGTGTCGGCAACACTAAACACAACACACACCAATTCAAAAACCGAATAATAGAAATAATTCTAATAGCAGCGGAAGAATAAATAAAGATATACAAGAAATATATTTTTATCAAGTTATATAAATATATAACTTGATGGGTGCCAGGAGGGCAAGACCTTTCTTTATAAAAAGCTTTAATTACAAGGTCGAAAGTTCCCTAATGATTTACAATCATTAACATGGGGGAACAATAAATCTAGAACTCTCCCTATATAAGCACTAAAAATCTAACACTCAAAACCTCACGGAATACAAACATATATATGAGAACTCTCGGGTGTTGGACAGAGTGTTGCCAACAATCAAATGGCAACACTGATGAGACGAGTTCTTTTCTTATGTAGATTTTGATTTCTAAATTGGATGATTATTTCCCTTGAAGGTCTGCACTATATATAGGACTCGAGAACTTGGAGCCTACTCTAACTGACCTAGAAAACAACCAAGGTTTGTTTCCCCCATTTTAGCTCCACTTGCCTCTTTTGTAGAAGACTAATTCTTCTCAGCTTCTCAACCTTGTACGCCTAGCTGTAGCAGCCTTGTACTTCTATCTTTAGCTCCCCCTGAATAGCTAACCACTAACACATTTACTTGGTCATCACTTTTACATATAAAATGTGTTTATGTGTAACTTTCTTCATCAACTCAAAGTTCACGCCTGGGCAGTTTTCCTTGACCTGTTCAACCTCAAACATAGCAGACTAACAACTGATATAAAATCATTAATTAACACGTTGTTATTTATGAAAAATACAGTAACTATTCTGGTGTTGCCAAATCTCAAATGGCAACACCTGTGGCAACACCAGTGGCAACACTGGTATGACAACACACGGGACAACACACATGGCAACACATGTTTCTAACATTTACAATCTCCCCCTTAGTTACGTATTTCTTCACAAAATACAACGTGATGTACCTGCATAAACAGTTAGTCATGCCAATAACAATAAATCTCCCCCATAATATACAAACTCCCCTTTAAACAAGAATTTAATAAAAACTAAGCAAAGTAATTATTAATAAACTCTAACAACCCAAGATTCGAATTGTTTAGCAAAACATCCAACCAAGCTTAACCCAAAACAGATCCAAAACAGAATTAAAAACAAAAAGAAAATTGTTTTGATGCAACCACAAACCAACATAAACAAATTAAATTGTTTTTGGAACCACCACAAATCAGACTTTCGAACCACTTTTCACCACTTTTCAACCTTCTGCATCAGCTTCTCTTCTCTCTTCAGCATTAGTACCACTGGGCCCAGCTTCATTTACATCACGCCTTGATTGATCTCCCCCTATTTTGGAAGAAATCATATTCACCATGTTTACCATATCTGAGCGCATCTCCAGCCATCCCTGCATCACAGAATCTATGTGCTCCACTTGCCTGTTAAAAAAATTAAGAACCATGGCATCATCAATCATAACAGGCTGAGTGTTGCCAACTACAGGAGCAACACTTGGGGCGCCATTTGGTGTAGGAGCAGCAGAAGGAGCAGATGAAGAAACTGAAACCCAGGGCAGATCTCTGTGCCTATCACCTTCTGTGAAATGTTTGCTAATCTTATAAAAGACAGGCTTTTCAGAGATATTGTCCGCATTCCAAGGCTTAAGGTTTTGAAATATGAGGACATTGTAAATGAGAGGAGGAAAGAGATAGAATGATTATTTCTTTTTCTGAGCCCATGCAGCAAGGTGAGCAAGCACCAATCTCCCAAAGTTTATCCTTTGTTTCTTACCCAATTTATATAGCAGTGTGGCATGTTCAAAGGTAACTGTGTTCTCATTGGCCGTAGGTAGCCAATTGGTGATGCAAATTTTGTAGGGAACACTAAACAAGGATGAGAGAAGGGTTTCCCTAAAGTGATCACTCCACACACTCACTTTTTCACCAATGAGAAAATTTGCTAAGACATTTGGCTCTATGCTTACATTTTCGTCTTCAACATTAGGGAGACCGAAGGTTTTGTTGATAATGGAGGGGGTAAAATCATAAATTTTTCCTCTCACGAAAATCTTACCATAGTGAGGAGTGCTCCTATCATCTATGTCTTCCTTAAGATGAGCATAAAAGTTCCTAACAATGCTCTCAACATAAACAGACACTTTTATGACTGTGGGTAGAAAATTCCTATCTTCTAGAAACTGGAAAACCCCAAGACTTTTGAACTGAACTACATTCATATTTCTCTCATTCAAAATCCTTTTCTCTGAGTCTTGGAGCCATTTGTCCAAGTTTGACTCAGAGTAAAATTCCTCAGAGAGAAAGGGCAGTTCATAATACCCAAATGATTCAAAATCAAACTTAGAATCTTGATAATGAGTTGGAGTTACCTCTGGCCAGAAAATAGGAGAGTAGGATGGAGAACTAGACTGTGGTTTAGTCTTTGTTGCAGGTGTTGTCTCAGGTGTTGCCATTGGATTAGCGACACTGGAGGCAACACTTTTCTGTGTTCTCGGTCTTTTCACCACTCTGGACTGAGCTTGAGCAAGAATCTCTTCATCTTCCAGCCATGCTTCATTATCATCATCAGTTGAGCAATAGGTCTCATTTGATGCTTTAAAATTGGGGTCCGAACCTTCCTTAGATGATATTTCTAGAGTCGAGCTTGAATCATCTTTGACTTCTACTGGATCATCAGCAGTATTGGAGGGGATTTTTGGCCTTTCCAAGGTTTTAATCCTCTCTGAACAACGACAGCCTCCAGCCTTAGTTCTCGAAGACGCATCAATCTCCTTCCTTTTCTTTGTTTTATTGGAAGGAGTAAAAGTCAGCTCAACAGACGGTGAAGCTTCAGGCAGGCTCATTGGAGTGGGAGTTGGAAGAGGATTGTACACAATAATATCCAAACATGGGGATGTGGATGGTGTTACAGAGAGTGTCATTGTTAGTGATGTCTCCATAGGAATGGCGACATTCGAAGCAACACTTGAGGGAGCGAGAGGGGAAATGTCCATGGGCGAGGTTATTTGAGGTGATTTTGAGGGGCTTGCCATGAAAATTTGACGAAAAGAAAACGAAGAAACAAAGGGGTTTTAGAGAGAGAGCGACGAGGAGAGAGAGACGGTGAGGAGAGGGTTTTAGGAAGGGGTAATTAAGGGTGAATAGGGAGAGAAATTAGTTGATTTGACACATTGTAAGTGCTCCAATTTGAGCTTGTTAGTATTTTCGTTAAAAAATTAACGAAAGTTATAACATTCCTAACAAATCCTAACATTCCTAACATTTCTAACCAACCAAGGGTAGATTAGGGTTTGCCATTTAAAGATAAACCAAGGAAAGAATCTCAAAAAGTAAAAGAAATTGGAAAAATCCGAATTGGGCAAGTTGAAAAACATAAACTGCTGGATTTTTGAATTTTATTCTTCCTGTCCAAAGCCTGAAGCTGTAATTAATGAACAGTGCACGCTGCTGATCATGTCCGCGCGGATGGTTTTGTATTTTTCAGAGGGCTATAAATTGAGGCCTTCAGTCTCAAAAATAAAAGAAGAAGAAACACAATTTGTAACTGCACCTTGGCGAAAATAGTGAGAAAACAGTGAGAATTCTCTAGAATTGTCACCTTTTTCTCAACTATTCACCCAAAATCACACTCACTCAAACACTCTCATATTCAAGCCTCAAACACTCTTACATTCAAACCAAAAACTCCAAAACACAAAGAAGATTGGTAAACCCTCCTTCTCCTTACCCTAAACTCCTTCATGCATACATTTTCAAGCTATAAAATGTAGTTTATTCATCTTCTTGTCTTAGATCCAAGAAGATCACCATGGAAGTTCATCTCCATGGATGATCTTCTACAAGGATCAACATTATTTTCAAAGTGTTCTTACTTACTTGCAAAGAAAACACATTTTCAAAACCCTAAAAAATCATTTTCATACATCAAATCTCATTTTCAAAGGATAAAATTCCCCTTCCCAAGCAAATGAAGTGCTTAGTCCTAATGTACCCCAAGGATGGTTTGGTATAGTTGATTCACCACTAAAATTTCAAGTGATCACTAATCAAAACCTAGGTAAATGGGGACAATCATGGATGCCAAATCCCCTTTAAAATCATGTTTTCCTTCTTGAGAAGTTGCTGTCCAGTAGCAATTTTCTAAGACCCCAGTCCATGGTCTAATTTTTTGGACACAGATAAACTTGGAATTTTGTGTTGACTACAAGCCACTTTTTGTAGCCAACATCCATATCTTTCCATACATATTTTTACTTTATTTTTTTCGTGAGTAAAACTCCATTTTTCAAATTTTCTTTTGAAGGTCAGATCACCAGTCTCTGGGAGTCCAGATCTCATATCTGATATTTCCAGAAGGTTTTGGGTCCTCAAATCTTCTCCAAAATGTAAAATTCTTTCACAGAAATCTTATTTGAGGTGTCTGGAACAACTTTCATTCTCTGAGTTTTCTCAGATTATGAAATTTTGAAGCCCTTAAATCCATTTCAAAATTAAGTGTCCACTGCCTTTTTTCATTCTGGCAGAAGTGGTTTCCAACTTCCAAAAATCTTTTGAGTCCCAAAACTCAACCCAAAAATCACACCAAAAATTATGGAATCTGTCCAAAGTCTTATAAAGAAGTCCCAATTTTTACTTTCCTCAGTTTCAACTTATTTTGGCCAAAGTAACACACATACACACACACACACAAACAAATGGTTTTTAGCTTGGAAGACTCGTTTTACGAGGCATTCCGGGTGCACACTAACGTCCTTTCCGGCATGTAACGTGACCTCCGAACCCAAATCTCTAATCTCGGGCATTTTTCAAAGTTTTGGCCCTTAAAACAAAAATGGCGTGGCGACTCCGGTCTTTTTCGATTGATTATTCAAAGAAACGAAAAATTTCAAAGTAACCTTTCGGAAAAATTTTGGTGGCACATCATCACAGTGGCTACTCCGCTGGGGAAGAATAAGCTTTTTCTAAAAAATTGATATTTGGTATATTGGTGGAAACCATTAAACTTCCCGTTATCGCCTCCTAACACGAGTCGGGGATAAATTGTGGTTTAACAATCCCACGTACCGATATCATTGTTTTCAAAAAAAAAAGAAAAGCTTTTGAGGGTCAAGCTTTCGTCCTGGCATTAAAAATCATTTGTTGTGTGTGTTGATTTTTGCACATTTTCGTGTTGTTTTGGCCGCCTCGGAAAAGGTTAAAATTTTGACTGTCGGAATCATGTCCCTAACTGTTGGAATTTTTGTGCTTATGTGCTTATGTGTTCATTAAATTTCAAAAAAAAATTCAAAAAAAAAAAAGATTTTTCAAAAAAGGAAAGTTTTCAAAAAAAAATCATGCATCATTCTTTTAAGACACATGAAAAATTTCTATTTTACTCAGAAAAAGAAGATAGACTGCTTGCACACTACGCGCACGTGACCATACACTGCACACTACGTCCCTAACCCGGGGAAATCCTTGTCGCGGCCCGTTTGGTCTTATTACGCCTCTCGGTGCAAGCACAGGACTACCCAAACATCCCATGGAGCATCGTGTCGACCATGCACTTGTCCGTGACACACTTTGTCCGAGACCCGGTTGGTTTTTAGTCTGGTCTGTGTCATGCCCTGTCTGTGTATAGACCTTTCCTTTCAAGCCTTTGTCGGCATACCGACTCAATATCTTTCGGGGACCCTAATCAATCGAAGTTCTGCCGGTTTTCCGCCGCAGACTTTGACCAAGATATTGACCGGCGCCTTGACTTCGATTCTGACTGGCACAAATTATACACTGACTCCCAGCATGACACTGAGTCATCAAGGATTAATGATTATTCCATGCCTAATTACGGCCTAATTGACGACAAGTCAAGATCAATTGTGGACGCTTATCAGTCCAAGTCATGCCGACTTTTCGTCGAGCCCTCGGACATGATCTTGACTTTGACGTCAGCTTTGTCCGTAATTTACATCGAATGCTCGTTAAGACTCGATTACCCGCCAGACTTTTAGGATCATTTTTCTTTCGGTCGGTGGGACCCGCTTGCCCTATAGGACCCTCGCCCGGGGCTGTACACCCTAGGAGGTCGAAATACAGGTGGAATACGAGGGGCTTATAGACGTAGTGACGGGGCCCACTGATCCAGGATCCAGAGTAGTTTGCGAAAAAGAAGAGCAATCTTTTCCAACCGATTAGGTTAATAAAACATGTTTTAAGTAAACGTGAACAAATAACTGCATGTTGCATGAGCCCAAAGCCCAAACACTTACCCTCCTTCAATTTCCAGACATCTGAACCCTCGTACCTTTTCCCCCGCAGCTCCTCACAAAGGTTGGTTCCGGACACCGGGTCACCGTTTGATTAGTTGGGAAGAGTCAAGCGCATCATCAGCTTCGCCGTTTGTTCCGACTCCGGGTTTCAGAATGTCTGCGTCAGCCGGTAATGATGGGGATAACGTCACTCCGCCTCCCGGGACCCCTCGGGGCAGACGGCGGTGGAATCAGTTAGCAGAACAGATGAGATTACGACAGGAAGCACAGTTGAATAGCCTTATGGAGGCTATTAAGAGCCATGGTTTGGCCGCCAGCCTCAATCCCGATGGCACCTTCACCGTGGAAGAAGACGAGGATGCCAATCCCACTCTCAGTCGCCCTGATTACTCCAGGATGCCGCCACCCACCTCTTATGGTACCACTACCAGAACCCATGCTCCACGGTCTTCGGGTCAGCCAGCCCCCCAGCTTCAGACCACTGGATCCACGCAGCCCGACGGCACAAATCAGTTTGCAGTTCCTCAGTGGGGACAAAGCCAGTACGGAATGTCTTCTCATGGTTGGGGTTATCTCGGAATGCCACAGCTAATTGGGATCCCGCCACAGTTTGGAACCGATCAATCCGGGCCTTCGCAGCAACAGTTCAAAGGGCCACAACAACAGTTCGGCATGCCTCAACAGCCGTCAGGAGCCCCTCCTCAGAATGATGCTAGCTCAGCTGCTCCTCCCACAGCTTTCACAAACCCATTTCTCACTCAGGGTTCGATGGGTTACCAAACCTCCATCCCAGTTTCATCAGAATCACCAGGACCGCAGTACCCCCCGGGTTATACACCATCGCCTCAGCCAGCCATGCAATTCAACAGTCAGGGACAGCAGCCCGCACCGAAGCCTACTTATGGGTCTCACTCCGGAAATCCAAGCTATCCAGCTACATCGGGGCTGCCTCCACCTACTTTGCCAGTTGAAAATCAACAGCAGGCCGCAAGGTTCTATCCCTTCGCCCAGGCTCCTACTCATGCTCCCCCGGGCAATTTGGGCCAAGGACAGGTTTTCACCTACGTCCCCGGATCGGCCGTTCCCTCCACCAGTCTGCCGCCAGTGGTAGCTCCTCTCTCTAGCTCAGCCACTAGTTTGAACGCAATGGCTCCGCCACAAGACCCTCATCTGGCCTGGTTCATGGAACAGCATAAGGAAATGAAAGCGCAGATTGCTGAATTGACCGCTAAGAAATCTGCCTTCCGGCCTACAGACCCGGACTCCATTGTTCCTCTGCCCCACAAATTCGTGATGCCTAACTTGGATCTCTTTGATGGGACTGCATGCCCAAAAACTCATCTGGACACGTATACCTTGGCAATGAAGGCCAAAGGATGCACCAATCAGCAGTTGGCTGACTATTTCAGTCTATCTTTGAAATCCAGTGCCTTAAAATGGTTCTTTCGTTTGAAACCCGAAGCCAGAACTACGTGGGACCAGATCACTAATGCCTTCACAGAAAAGTACAAGGCCAACTTGGAATGGGAAACAAATAGAGTTGACCTACAAACAACAGTGCAGCGTCCCGATGAGAATGTTGGGGATTTCTACAAGCGGTGGAATCTGAAACTCAGTGAGATGGCAATCCCTCCTTCCGAAGAGGAGCAACTGGACATCTTTCAGTCATGCCTGAAACCACATCTGAGAGCCTCCCTCAGTCACTTCCCGTACTCAGACTTACGGGCCATGGTTAACTCCGCAGCTAAGTTTGAAAAGGCTTACAATCAGCAACCGGCTGCTGCGCCTGCTTACAGATATCAGGCTCCTCCTTCAAACACCGCCCCTGCTCCCGCTAAAGGCAAAGAGATGATTAATTACGCGGGACAGGAATGCAATAACACAACTCCTTTTGCTCCCAGAAAACCAGCCGAGCCCAGACCACGGGTCATGAACCTCGAAAACTTTGGAATGCCTCTGAACAACATCTTTAGGGGACTGGTGAAAGAAGGCTTGCTGCGGCCTTTGGAGAATTTCCAACCTAGGAATCCGAATGCTCCCGTGGATACCTCAAAATATTGTGCTTTTCATCAAGCCCATGGACATCTGACTGACAACTGCTTCACTTTGAAAAAGGCAATCCAGGGATTGATAGAGCAAGGAAAGTTGGAAGGCCCCGAAGGGCCTAATACAGTCAAAAATCCTCTGCCAAGGAACCATAATCAGGTAAACATGATTGAATGCGGAGAACCTTCACATGCCCGGGAAGATACCGACGAAGGTCCCCAAATACCCATGGCCAACCTTGTCGAGGATCCTGAATTCGGATTCCCCCTCAGCCTTAAGGATATTGAACGAATCAACCCATCTTGGTCCCATGTCAGAAATTTCCTGCAAGAATATGAAACTCGCTACTTCTCAGAGGAAGGGAAAACCGATACTGAAGAACTGGGGTTGTTCCGGTCAGAACATGAGAGAACCATTTACACAAGATGGTTAGAACAATCGAGAAGAATCGAACAAGAAAGCTTCCGGCGAGCGCCTGTACTGGGGCTTATCAGCAAAGAGGCCGAGGAGCATCTGGAGCTAGTACACTTCTGCAAGTTGGCTTTGGGAGAGGCTGAATATGATCCCGAGAACAGCGAAGAATCAGAGGAGGAAGATTCCTTCTATATCCTGCCGGGAGTCAAATACGTGCCACCCCCTCTCACTCTTCCCCCGCAGTTTCTGGGAGGAGAAGCTGAGTCACAATTATCACTTCCGGGAATGGGAGCATATGACAATTTCTGCGGCTGCACGCACCCATATTCCCCTAACGGGTTTGATCGGCGTTCCCTCTCAGCCGAAATCCCGGTAGTATGGGAAGATGATTCCGATGACAGCGACGACGATGATGATGACGAGAGCGAAGAGTCAACTGAGGCCCCAGATCCGGAATCAATCTGGAACAATCATGCCGGAAATGATCCCATGGGAGCCAGGCACAATGGTTGGTTGTCAGCAAGCGACGACGAAGACACTTCGGAAGACGAATATGAAACCGAGGACATGAAGGCCATGAAGTTTCCTGGGTCTGAGCACGTGGATGTCTTAGAATTCAACACTGCCTACCATGCTTTGGGGAAAGGGTTTTCAGGCATCCGATCCAGGCTGATAGTCGAAGATCTGATAGAGAGAGGAAAATTAACTCCCATCCGCCCAAATGAGAAAATAACCATGGTCAGATCAAATCCGCCCCAAAACAAAGTAACACTCCTTGTCAGGGTTACCCAAGAAGAGGTCACCTTCCCCGAATGTATGTCAGCTCTCAGAGAAGTCCTGGAAACCGGCATGATACCGGATGCACCTCCCACACAGAATGCTATAATCATTTCCAGCTCTGAGTATTACAGAAAGGAACCAGAATGGCTGCACTATACCGGGGATGAGATCGAAAAGCCGCCGAGCCCCGACAATAGCGACTCTTGTTGTATGATAACTATGAGCAAGGCAGGCTATGGGAGCGAATCGGAGGACGCCCTAGCTCTGTGGGCCATCCAGGGGGCAACAACACAACCCCAGACTCAAAAGCCTGTGACTTGGGAAGCAGTTATAAGGGCCGCCCAGGAAGGAGCCAGTACAGCTCAGCCCCTCACCGTTGCTAGACTCCGTCAGAACCAGTGGCCGATAGCCAAAAAGGCTCCCCCGTTGACCTTAGCAGCATTGAAGAAATCCAGTCAAGAAGTGACTGATGAGGAAGTCAACCTGTTAACCCAATCCGGGCAAATCTTCCAAGGAAATCCCAAGGCAGATAAGAAGGCCACAGATCAAGCACCTGAGGAGAACCGCCGCCCCTATGCTAAGACAGCCGAAGCTCCTGATCCCGGAAAAGAGGATCCCATGCTCACCCAGTTGAAGCAAATACAGGCCAACATCTCTCTATGGTCCCTGCTCACCTCATCCTATCCCCACAAGCTAAAGCTGGAAGAAAGCTTAGCCCGCACCTTGGTCCCTATTGATGCTACTCCCGATGACGTGGTACAGCTGATTGGAAACATCCACTATGGGAACATAATCACTTTCACAGATCTCGACCTCCCTCAATTTGGGGCTGATCATAACGAGCCTCTCTTCATCACAGTCCAATTGGATGAACGACGCCTCCCTCGGGTCCTGGTCGACAATGGGTCCGGAATGAATATCCTTCCGGCAAAGATCATGAGCCTGCTTGATATCAAGACTACAGACTTGAAGCCTTCCTCCCTCACAGTCAAAGCTTACGACTCGACGTCTCGAGCAGTCCTTGGAGTTGCTACTTTGGACCTCTGGTTTGGCCAGAAATTGATACCTGTGGAATTCCAGGTTATCGACATCCCGATCACTTTTAATGCCTTATTGGGAAGACCTTGGCTGCACCAGGTCAAGGGGGTCGCCTCAAGCCTCCACCAGTGTGTGAAATTCGTCTCGAATGGGGACCTGACGACCATTTATGGGGATTTAGTCACCTTGGAGGGCACGGATACAGGTGGAATACCTATTCTGGAAATCAAACATGACAAGGAAGGCTTCATGCTAACAGGCTTCACAATCGAGCCTCCCAAAGCCCAAGTGTGCAACATAGACCTGACAATCACCCGGGATAAAATCCCCCCGGTCTTGAAAATGATGAGAAAGATGAGCTATCTACCTGGCCTCGGTCTAGGGAAACACCAACAAGGAACTCACAAACTCATCGAGGTGAAAGGACAGAAAACTCGCCACGGCCTGGGATATGAGGCCTCCTTAGTGGACACTGCAAAAGGAAAAAGATTTGAAGCTATCACAGGAAGGGCCCCGGTCGACGACCCTAAATCTCTCCCTTTCAGTCCTAATTTGGCTGACTACTTTGTAAAGGATCCCACACAACCGGGTAACATCACAGAGCCCACTCCTACAGAAGGGTGGCCGAAGCCACAGGATAGCCTTAACAAGTTCAGGGGAGCCAAAGCTAACCCGGTCCGTAGAATGTTCCTGGACCTACCCAAGATACCCGGGGCTACCACTACCTTAAAGAGTGATTACACTTTCAAAGGCGTGCCAAGCCTAGTGGAACAATTCGAGAAGCTCACAACCACAATTCCTACCGCCTAGGAAGGTCCGAAACCTGAGTTTGAATTGACCGTGCAGAAAGCCAAAGCCCCAGAAGCCTTTTCAGATGATTGGGATGGTCCGATTATGCAACATTTATTCGGGGAAGAGATCCAGGTGCCAGACCTGATTGATTTCAGCTCAGTCAAAGAAATGATAGCGATGATCGAGGGAGGAGAACAGAAACGAGACAGACCCCGAGTCATGAGGTCACTGACAGCAATGCCGCTAAAGAATTGGGAAACTCTCTCAGGCCCGTCCGCAACCAAAGAGGAAATGATCACCAAGCCTGGATTGGTCCCCCATCCCTTTGTGTCAACCTAGAAAGAGTCCTCCGAGTCTCTCATTGTTAAGGTCGAGTCTCTAGGTTCGTCCGATGGCCTTACGCCTAAAGACTACGAGTCTGTAGCAAATGCTGTACTTCCTTTTCGTTCTCAATGAAATGACGAACCTTTCTGAGTATCCCTTGATTGCCACTCTAACTAATGATGAATTAATTAATAAAAAAAATTTAATAATAATTCATTAGATAAAGAAGCAGACACATTAAACAACAAAAAAAAATAATAAAATCAAACAAAAAAAAAATCTTTAAGCAGGTTGTTCGGAAAAAGGAAAATCGAGCCCAAACTGCCGAAGAGATTTTGACGAGTGTGAATCTGGGAACTGCAGAAGAGCCTAAAGAGACGCAGAATGGTGATTTCTTCGAAGGAACTGGAAAGGATGCCTTACAAAATCCTACAAAATCCTCAACTCAAGGAAAGTAGCCCTCTTCATCAAAGAGAACATCCTATGCAGATACGGGTTGCCAGCCGAAATCATCTCAGATAATGGATCCCACTTCGAAGGGGAATGCGACAGGCTGCTGGCAGAATTCAGAATAACCTGTCACAAGTCATCTCCCTACAGGCCCCAAACCAACGGAGCCGTTGAGGCAACAAACAAGACTCTGGAAAACATCATCCGGAAAATGGCTGTCCGAGGCAGAGATTGGCCTGAGAAGCTACACCTGGCACTCTGGGGCTACAGAACATCCGTCAGAACGGCAACCGGGGAAACACCGTTTGCCCTCACGTACGGAATGGAAGCCGTACTCCCAATCGAGCTAGAAATCCCCTCGCTCCGTGTGTTGTTGGAAAGCCAGATCAACGAGGTCGAATGGCTCCAAAGTTGCCACGATGAATTGGCTCTACTAGATGAACGCCGATTGAAGGCCATGGAACACATCCGAGCCTACCAAGGGAGAATGGCCAGGGCCTTCGACGAGAAAGTAAAGCATCGGGAGATCCGAGAAGGTGATCTCGTTTTGAAAGAAAAGCCCCCAGTCCGTATCAACCCGCTTGGCAAATGGGAGCCTGTCTGGGTCGGGCCATACATCGTCCAAAAGATCTTCTCCGGAGGAGCCATGCAACTTGCAGACCTCGACGGAAATCCCTTCGTACACCCAGTGAATGGTGACAAGCTGCGCAGATACTACGCGTAAAAACACTGAGTAAAAAAAAAGAGTGCTAAAAAGAGTAATACCCAACTAGGTTGAAAACCCGAAAAAGGGCGGCCTAGGTAAAAAACAGGGTTGCACAAAAAAAAAAATAAAAAAAAAAAAAATCAACCAGTCGAACTACGGAGACACAGAGCCCTTTGTCCGAAGGGAACGTAGGCGGCGGAAACGGTTCGGTCTAAAGCACAAATAAAAGTCATACTCGACATCAATACACCGATCGAGACCATGAAAGCGTCTCGAAAAACTCTAAAGCAATTCACATATTCATTACAAGTTAAAAGCTTTTTGATGAGTCTAAGCCCGGTTCATTCCTACAACTGGCAACCTGCTAAAAGAAACTAAGATACATAATCAAACTAATGTGTCTGCTACAACAAGAAAGGGATACTCAGAAAACTCGGAATCACTCCAAGCCACTCGTACTGGCCTCTCCCCTCTTCTTCCCCCTTCGAGTCTTCTTCTTCTGAACAGGAAAAATGTCGGTCTTCCTCCTACCAAGCTCTGGTATAGGAACGGGATCTATCAGACCAGCCTCTGTCAGGGCCTTGGTAGCCCTAGCGTCACCTCTCATCTCCTGTAGCCTAGCTGGTAGCATAGGAGTCCTCCTCTCCTGTCTCTTGACATAAGCCTCATAGTCGGTCATAGTATCTCCGCTCCTGTCGTGAGGGTTGTCCCTCGCCTCGGCCCTCCTCCTCTCCGAAACTGTCAGGTCCTCCGCACCCACAATGGCCTCACGCCGCCTCAAAATAGCCGTCTGAGTCTCCCCCAAATGCCTCTCGTACCAATCCAGGTACCAAGTGGTCAAGAACACAGGTCTCGGACGCCTGAGGATAATCCGAGAAGGAAAGACGTCATACCTCCATGCTCGGGAAAGAAATGGAAACACCGAGGGATCATCCATGGAAGCAGAAGCCACCACCCTGGTGGCTATATAATCAAAATCCTCCAAAGGAACCTGCTCCAGGCCGAACTGTCTCAGAACCAAAGACGGAAAGTAAAAGCTGGACTGAGAAAGCCCTGGAAGCATAACTACGAAAGATCCGTCCTGAAGTACTCTGCGAGTCTCCACCCGCCAACAAGGCACTGACCATCTGATATCTTCTGTCTGGCGATCAGCCATCCAACGCTCCCATGAGCCCTGATCATCAAAATCTACAGCAACCCCTCTCCTGGCGAATGTCCAAGGCTTGATCATATCAGAAGTTTCCCGAAGAATCCCCAAGCGCTCCATCAACCACAAAGTCAAGAGGAATGGGCTGCCCCCGTGCATATACTGTTTCCCGGTAGCCAGCCTGTCGAGAGCATGAAAAGTCTCTCCCAAGATCAAAGGTACAACGTCTCTGCCCAAGCAACAATGAACAACCATATCCAGCAGAGACCGATGACAGATCCCAAAAGAATAAACCATGAACAAGGTCCCGAACATGTAAAGTGCAAAGGCATCCCAATAGGCATCGTCAATCAAGCCTAAGCTCCTAAATCTATCAGGGAGACCAGAAATGTTAAAATGATCGGGACCACAGATCATACCTTGTGCTTCCTCCGGGGAAAGATGAAGAAGGTTGCACAACTTGTCAACAAAAGAAGCCCCTCCGGGCAAAGGAATTGCAATTTCCTCCACCTCGGGACCACCAAGCAAAGCCCGAAATTCTTCGACAGTCGGGACCATCTCATTGTAAGAAAGGCAAAAGACATGCCTTCTGGTATCCCAAAATGATGAAGAAGCTCTCAAGAGGTCGTAGTCCGGAACCAACTCTTTGAGGGACCATAAGCACTTCACCTTGTACCTTTCTTCCAAGAATGACCTCCTCTCATGCATAATCTCCCGAGACCACTCTTTAAACTTGTTGAAGAATTGCATTTGAGAATTTTGGGATAATTTGGATGGATTTCTCATGCTCACAATTCTCTCCATGGTTTTTCTCTCTTTCTCCCCGAAAATGGCTGTTTAAACTGGCTGTTGAAGAAGGTATTTGAATTTGAAATAAAGGGAGACCAGATCTTAAGCAAAATTAAAGGACAATGTCAGATGCAGGTCCTGTCCGCGCGGATATGTTTGCCACCCAGAAAAAAAAATCTTTGCAACAGTCCAAACTGCTGCACCAAAGGAATATCTTGTCCCAGCCAAAGCCTGTCCAAACCAGTCCATACACCAAACATCTACACCCTTGCCAAAAAAACGAGGCTCATGCAACATTGCATTCATACAGCATTGCATTCAAAAAAAAAATAATAATAATAAATAACAATAATCCTAAATTATTACATTCCCAAAAAAAAATGTGCATAAAAATAAACTGTATCTGTCTGAATACAATCTCAGTCTCAGAAATCAATCTCAAAAAAATCAGTCTCGAAGGATCGTCAGTCAGAGTCCTCGGTGGCTGGGCCTTTCCCCCGGTCCCTCTTGCGGCTCGGGCCCGCTTCCTCAGTAGCCATGAAAATCTCAGGCTCAGAATCATCGTCCTCGTCCCCGGAAGAAGGCTCGTCAGGACCAACCGGCAAGCTCTGATACGGCAAGCCAAGATCTGCAAAAAAGTCATATCCGAAGGTGAATGCGTCGGACTCCTGGACGTGCGAAGAAGATCCACCATGCTGCCAGACGTGTCCCTGCCCGTAAGGATCTCCGAGAATGACGTGATCCGAAGGTAGTACCACGCGGGGATCAAGGAGAGGAGAAAGAGGAGTCTCGGAGGAAGTCTCTGAAGGGATAGGGGAAGCCTCCCGCCTGACAGGCGCCGGCTGTGGTCGCCTCGCTCTAGTCCGAGGGGCTCCACAAGCCACCATCCTCCTGATGAATCTCTTAGCCCCGATCACCTGCTTCGTCAGCTTCTCCACGACCACCTCCGGAAACTGCACGAAAGCAAAAGCGTCAGAAACCGTTGAAGCAAAAAATGATGACAGGAAAGAAAAGAAAAGACAGAAGCAAAAAAAAAGAGAGAGAGGTGGGAAGGAGAAGCCATACCTTCATACCCGGAAGAGGCCAGAAAGCTCGTGGAAGCCGCTCAGGCTGAGGGATCTGCACCCTCAATCGGACCCCATCCTGGACATACGAAAAGTCCGTTCGAGGGTACCGCGGGACCCCTAACCCCTCTCTATCAAGAACCTGGGGCGTCCTCAGCCTCCTCAAGACAAATACAGGATACGGCTCAATCGCCACAAATGCCGAGAAGTGCTGGCCGCCCCGGTAATCATCCCAGGTCGCAGATCTCTCACTAGGGTGCATCATGTCGGCAGGAGGCTCCATCGGTGTCAACAAAGGCGAATTCACGCCATATTGGCGCGTCACCCTCTCCCCCAGATAACAGACGTCGCAAATCAAGCCCCTCAAATCCTCCGCTGCACGGTCCATACCTCAGCGCCCCTCAGCTGCGCCACATCGAAACGATCCCAGGGATAAAATATCATCTCCTCATCCGTCTCAGCCCCCGTCAAAGGCAAGCGGTCCTCGTATCGAGGGTCGTGCGCCCTCTGGAACCCTTCTTCTCCCGGGCAAACTTGGACCAGGAACGCATGGCTGGATACGCCCCGACGTACTCCGCCGTCTGTCGCCACATCGTGACGTGAAAGAACTCCAATGCCCATACCTGCGAAAGGTAAAGATCACATCAATTAAGTGCGAAAAAAGATACATGCTTAAAGAAAAGAGGGAAAGCAAAAGGAAAGCTTATACCTCCAGAGGGAACTCGAAGCATGTCAAGGAACTGACAGCCTTCCGGCTATACCGATCTAGAGCGAAATAGAGCTCGCGCCACCGCCTCCCCAAGAGACCTCTCCGGCCATCCCCACGTCCTCCAAGGACCTCAGTAAAGCAAAAACAGCCGTCCCCTCGGCATGTCCAAAAAGCGTGCTCGAAAAAGCAAACCATAAAAAGGCCCTAGCAATCTGCTCAGCGCCTATCCTCTCGTCCCCGGCCTCATAGCTCCCAATGCTCTCCACAATCTTTCCCTCAACCACAGCGTACTCCATACCCATCCCCTTTTTGGGAATAGGGGAAAATCCTAGCAGGGCCTGCAAACCATAAAAAGACCAGACCCTTACTATTGGGAAACTTGACCAACCCCCTCAAGCTCTCAATGAACTCATACAATCCGGTCTCGATGACGATCTGTCTCGGACTCATCATCGCTCCTCTGCCCATATCTGGAAGCCGGTCCCATAGACCAATAACAGACTCCACTGATCCTCGAGTCTTCATCTTGTTCAGCTGCTGCGTCACAAAGCGATCTCCACCCTGCAATTGAAAAAAAAAGAGAGTCAAAAAAAATTTTTTTGCATTCAAAAAAAAAAATTGCATTAAAATAAAAAAAAGAGCATGCACATGCATCATAGACATAAAATTTTAAAGAAAATTCGGCAGCATAACAGCATGCAACGGACCTAACCCCATTTTTCTTGCACAAAAGAGAACAGCTTTCAGCAAATCCCAATCAACATTCATTCATACATGAAGAAAAAATTCATACATCGAGTCGACGGAAGTAAAAACTCCGTCCCATTTTTCATAAAATAGCATACATAAACAAATTTTTCAAATCATTCATTCAGTCAAAGGGAACGAAAAATCCGTCCCACTTTTCATAGAAAATCACATTCTCAAAAAAAAAAAAATGCATTCATATCATGCATATCATCCGTCATCTCAAAAAATCCTACATTCATACATTCACACAAGGAGTCAACGGAAGCAAAAATTCTGTCCCATTTTCATAAAATAACATGCATACATGTCATTCATGGAATCATCATCTCATTCCAAAGAAAGAAAAGCATGCACCCATTCATGTCAACATTGCAACAAAAAAAAAGGTCCGTCCCAATTCCGGGAAATTTTTCATCATAGTCTCATATTTCAAAAAAAAATTTTTAGCAAAAATGCCCATTCTTTTTCAAGCAAAATGCATTACCCATATACTCATTACAACATGCAAAGCATCAAAATCAAAATCCAAGGCCAAGAACATCAATTATTCGAAATTCAAAAAAAAAAAAAAATCAAAAATCACCAAAAAAATCAATTTCAAGCAAGAAATCGACAATGGGATCGAAAAGATTCGAAGTATACCGTGCGAAGACTCGGATCAGTGGCCCAATGTTGCCACGCATCGGGGTAATACTCCTCCGCAATCGATTGCGAAAGAGAATAGTGCCTCCTCATCCGGACAAGCTCCAATCGCCTCTCCGCTACCGGACCGCGTCCTTGACCATGGATAGCAGCTTCCCCGTGTTCCATTGCTCGAAAAATCGAAGAAATCGGAAGATTTTCGAAGCTTTTCTTGGCCAACAATGGCTTCCCCTCGGTTTCTCTCTCTTCTCCCTCGTAAACTGAAAAGAAATTGTGAGGAAGAAGGAGAAGGGCGGCGCCTCATTTAAAAACCTGTCCAGATTGCATTCCCCTCCGCGCGGATGGTTTTGAAGGGTCAAAATGACCCTTTTGCCCTTTAAAATTTCAGGACTCTGCAGTTTAGTCCTCAACTAAACAGAGTTAACCAAAGTTAACCAAAGTTAACCCCCTCTCAAAGGAACCCCAACGGCAGTCAAACGTAAGTCCGATCTCTCCGAGAAAGATAACGGAATCCCGTATCTTTCATCAAAATCATTCAACGGCAGTAAAACGTAAGTCCGATCTCTCTGAGAAAGATAACGGAATCCCGTTTCTTTCATCAAAATCACCCACGGCAGTCAAACGTAAGTCCGATCTCCCCGAGAAAGATAACGGAATCCCATTTCTTTCATCAAAATCATCAACGGCAGTCAAACGTAAGTCCGATCTCCCCGAGAAAGATAACGGAATCCCGTTTCTTTCATCAAAATCATTCCCCGGCAGTCAAACGTAAGTCCGATTTCTCCGAGAAAGATAACGGAATCCCGTCTCTTTAATCAAAATCATCAACGGCAGTAAAACGTAAGACCGATCTCTCCGAGAAAGTTAACGGAATCCCGTTTCTTTCATCAATTTCAATCACGGCAGTCAAACGTAAGTCCGATCTCCCCGAGAAAGATAACGGGATCCCGTATCTTTCATCAAAATTATTCCCCGGCAGTCAAACGTAAGTCCGATCTCTCCGAGAAAGTTAATGGAACCCCGTTTCTTTCATCAAAATCATCCCCGGCAGTAAAACGTAAGACCGATTTCCCCGACGAATACGTCTGATTTCTCCCCAGCAAAGGCTAACAAAATCCCCAGCAAAGTTAACGGAATCCCGAAAGCCAACGGAATCTCGAGTAGATCTCGAACTACGAAAGGGCTTGATTCCCACTAGGGATACGTAGGTAGCCTATCATTAGGTCCAGCCCCTCGACCAGCACGGTCACCCTCTCCTTCGGCAGCAGACGAAGTCCACCAAAGGACCATCTATCCCAAACCATTAAAAGAAAACATTTCAAATCAAGGTTCGAGGCACCTAAAACGCCATCATCTCCAGGGTCAAAGACCCGAACTACGACTGGCTTGATTCCTCTTAAGGATACGTAGGTAGCCTATCATTAGGTTCAGCCATCCGACCGAAAATGGTCATTCCTATCCCCAGCAGAGCGGATAGCCATCCGACCGAAAATGGTCATTCCTATCCCCAGCAGAGCGGATAGCCATCCGACCGAAAACGGTCATTCCTATCCCCAGCAGAGCGGATATACAATTTTAGCCATCAAACCAAAATGGTCATTCTTATCCCCAGCGGATGTTTCTCTCCAGTACCCGATTGCAGAGCTCGCTTTTCAAGGTTCGAGGCACCTAAAACGCCATCATCTCCAGGGTCAAAGACCCGAACTACGGCCGGCTTGATTCCCACTAGGGATACGTAGGTAGCCTATCATTAGGTTCAGCCACTCGATCACTTGATCATCCTGCCAAATATAGAGCCTTACTCTTATCGACGACCCCGCTTCCTTCGAAAGCACCGTCGCCGAGGGGCTACTGTAAGTGCTCCAATTTGAGCTTGTTAGTATTTTCGTTAAAAAATTAACGAAAGTTATAACATTCCTAACAAATCCTAACATTCCTAACATTTCTAACCAACCAAGGGTAGATTAGGGTTTGCCATTTAAAGATAAACCAAGGAAAGAATCTCAAAAAGCAAAAGAAATTGGAAAAATTCGAATTGGGCAAGTTGAAAAACATAAACTGCTGGATTTTTGAATTTTATTCTTCCTGTCCAAAACCTGAAGCTGTAATTAATGAACAGTGCTCGCTGCTGATCATGTCCGCGCGGATGGTTTTGTATTTTTCAGAGGGCTATAAATTGAGGCCTTCAGTCTCAGAAATAAAAGAAGAAGAAACACAATTTGTAACTGCACCTTGGCGAAAATAGTGAGAAAACAGTGAGAATTCTCTAGAATTGTCACCTTTTTCTCAACTATTCACCCAAAATCACACTCACTCAAACACTCTCATATTCAAGCCTCAAACACTCTTACATTCAAGCCAAAAACTCCAAAACACAAAGAAGATTGGTAAACCCTCCTTCTCCTTACCCTAAACTCCTTCATGCATACATTTTCAAGCTACAAAATGTAGTTTATTCATCTTCTTGTCTTAGATCCAAGAAGATCACCATGGAAGTTCATCTCCATGGATGATCTTCTACAAGGATCAACATTATTTTCAAAGTGTTCTTACTTACTTGCAAAGAAAACACATTTTCAAAACCCTAAAAAATCATTTTCATACATCAAATCTCATTTTCAAAGGATAAAATTCCCCTTCCCAAGCAAATGAAGTGCTTAGTCCTAATGTACCCCAAGGATGGTTTGGTATAGTTGATTCACCACTAAAATGTCAAGTGATCACTAATCAAAACCTAGAGAAATGGGGACAAGCATGGATGCCAAATCCCCTTTAAAATCATGTTTTCCTTCTTGAGAAGTTGCTGTCCAGTAGCAATTTTCTAAGACCCCAGTCCATGGTCTAATTTTTTGGACACAGATAAACTTGGAATTTGGTGTTGACTACAAAACACTTTTTGTAGACAACATCCATATATTTCCAGACATATTTTTACTTTATTTTTTGCGTGATTAAAACTCCATTTTTCAAATTTTCTTTTGAAGGTCAGATCACCAGTCTCTGGGAGTCCAGATCTCATATCTGAGATTTCCAGAAGGTTTTGGGTCCTCAAATCTTCTCCAAAATGGAAAATTCTTTCACATAAATCTTATTTGAGTTGTCTGGAACAACTTTCATTCTCTGAGTTTTCTCAGATTATGAAGTTTTGAAGCCCTTAAATCCATTTAAAAATTAAGTGTCTACTGCCTTTTTTCATTCTGGCAGAAGTGGTTTCCAACTTCCAAAAATCTTTTGAGTCCCAAAACTCAACCCAAAAATCACACCAAAAATTATGGGATCTGTCCAAAGTCTTATAAAGAAGTCCCAATTTTTACTTTCCTCAGTTTCAACTTATTTTGGCCAAAGTAACACACATACACACACACACACAAACAAATGGTTTTTAGCTTGGAAGACTCATTTTACGAGGCATTCCGGGTGCACACTAACGTCCTTCCCGGCATGTAACGTGACCTCCGAACCCAAATCTCTAATATCGGACATTTTTCAAAGTTTTAGCCCTTAAAACAAAAATGGCGTGGCGACTCCGGTCTTTTTCGATTGGTTTTTCAAAGAAACGAAAAATTTCAAAGTAACCTTTCGGAAAAATTTTGGTGGCACATCATCACACACATTCAAACACAATTAAAACCCTTATCCCAACAAACCACAACAACAGTTATTCGGCCAGTTTTTCAAATTTTTTTTTTTTTTAATTTTTAATATATAATAACTAAAAATAATTTCAGAAATATCCATAAATTTTTGATTTTCAAATTTTGAAAAACAAGTTCAAAAGAAAATGAACTTTACAATAATAGATATTTCAAAATTATAGTTAGTTAGAGAAAATTTAAAGATTTTTGCTAAAAACCTTTTAAATTTCACAAACTCTAAGTATATGAAAATAGACTTTTGGAAATTCAAAATTTAATTAACAAAAAATAAAAAGAAGAAATAAAAAAAATAATGTAGCATCTACTAATGTGTTGCTAGCAATGTTGTGTCACACAAAAGACAACATATTCGAATAAAACCCCCTTGATATTTTCAACATATATAACTCATCAAATCCTTAGGCAATTTTAAGCAGACTTTACACTTACTTTATTTACAAAGAAGCATCGTAGTAGCGAGTTCCGTGTCCTGAGTTTTTTAATTAAAGTGTAAAGTCATATGTATTATATTTTATACCTTTCAAGTAGGGTATACTGTAGTGGTGAGCTCCATGTCCCTAATACTAAGTATAAATGAAATACATTATACTCTCGTTTTGGCAAGGAAGCATCATCGCAGTGAACGCCGTGCCCCGAGTTACTTTGGGAGTATTTAAACAACCTTTGCATTTTTAACATATCAACAATAACATAAGTGACTTTGTCACTTTAAGCACAAAGGAAATTTTATCAAAATGTTAAACTTAAGTATATACACATACTAGAACAAAAAGGTCAGTAAATGCCACCCATTGGGTTTAAACAATAAAGATTTTTTTTTAAATTACAAATAATACACAGTGTTGCTGTCTGTGTTGGCAACACAGACGGCAACACCTTGAGATAGCAGTTTACAGAAAACACAAACCAAGAGATTTTTTCAAACTTGAAAATCTCTCATGGTCCAGGGCTTTAGTCAAAATATCAGCAAGTTGATGTTTGGTATCAATATGCTCTATTTGAATTAAGTCCTTTTCAACTAAATCTCTCAAAAAAGGCGGATATCTATATGTTTAGTGCGTGAGTGTTGTACGGGGTTTTTAGAAATATTTATTGCACTCAAATTGTCACAATACATGGTCAAGATATTACTATCAAGACCATAGTCATCAAGCATATATTTTAACCATATCAAATGTGAACAACAACTCCTGACTGCTACATACTCAGACTCAGCAGTCAAGAGGGAGACACAGTTTTGCTTGCGACTGTACCATGACACAAGATTATTTTCCAAGAAAAAACAACCCCCACTTGTACTTTTTCTATCATCTATATCCCCTGCCCAATCAGCGTCACTAAAACCAACTAAGTTGGCAATAGTGTCTTTGGTGAACCAAATTCCTAATTCACTAGTCCCGAACACATACTTAATGATTTTCTTGACAACATTTAGGTGAGAAATTTTAGGAGCAGACTGATATCTAGCATATACACCTACACTGAACATAATGTCGGGACGACTGGTAGTAAGATAAAGAAGACTACCTATCATGGATCTATACAATGTTGGGTCAACATCCTCCCCTTCCTAGTCTTTGGCTACCTTAAGGGATGATCCCATAGGTATTTTTGAACTCTTGGCACTCTCCAATCCAAACCTTTTTACCAGACTTTTTGCATACTTGCTCTGAGAGATAAAGATTCCATCATCTGACTGTTTTACCTGCAATCCTAATAAATAGTTAAGTTCACCTATCATGCTCATCTCGAAAGTTGATGTCATAGCCTCCACAAAATTTTGCAAATAATTTTTAGATATGGATCCTTAAACTGTGTCATCAACATAGATTTGAGCATTGACAAGTTCTTTATTTTCTCTTAGAATAAATAATGTACTATCGGCTTCGCCTCTAACAAATCCATATTTAATTAGAAAGCTTGTTAGACGCCCATATCATGTACGAGGAGCTTGTTTCAAGCCATATAAGGCTTTATCAAGTCTGTATACATGGTTTGGGTGGAATGGGTCTTCAAACCCTTTAGGTTGCTCAACATAATTTTTTTTTATCTAAGTACCCATTCAAGAAAGCCGCTTTAACATCCATTTGGTGTAATGTGATTTTAAGTTAGCAAGCTATAGCTAGAAGAAGTCTTACTGACTCAATTCTAGCCACATGTGCAAAGGTCTCGTCAAAGTCGATTCCTTTCACTTGTGTATAGCCTTGAGCCACAAGACGGACTTTATTACCAACAATGTTACCCAATTCATCAGATTCGTTTTTATAAATCCATTTAGTTCCAATTATATTAGCAAATAAAGGACGTGGAACTAAACACCAAACCTCGTTCCAGATAAATTGTTCAAGCTCTTCTTGCATAGCTTGTATCCAGAAATTATCCTTTAAAGCCTCAATCACATTTTTAGGCTCAATAGCAGAAATGAAACATGAGTGTTTTACCTTAAAGAGTATGTGGTGGACATACACAAATACCTTACCATATCTCTATAGTTAACTGGCTCCTTATTTCATGTTCGAACTCCTTTATTAACCTCACGAATTACCTGAGTAATGGGATGGTAATTTCTAATTCTTGCTGGGGGATCTCTCCTGCCTTATTGATACACCAACCCATCTACTTCTTCGGAGTCATTATTTCCAGCCACTGTTTGGACCTCCTGTGTTGTCTCATGTATTGCCGTTTCAGAGGAAACACTCGGGGCAACACTTGAATCTGTGGCTGTACTGATTGAACTAGTTTCTGTTCCAGCCCGTTGTTCAGCTTCTTCCAGCAATGTCAGAGGCATATCTTCGATTGGTTCACCTGTGGCACTCAAATAGTTGTTAAATTCAATATTTACCGATTCTTGAATAGTCTTTAATCTCAAATTATAGACTCGGTAAGCATGACTGTTTTGAGAGTAGCCAAGGAAGATAGCTTTGTCACTCTTTGAGTCTAGTTTTTCTAAGTATTCCAGGTCATTTAAAATATAACACAAACACCCAAACACGTGAAAATAGTGAACGGTAAGTTTCTTACCATTTAAAATCTCATAGGGTGTCATAGTTGTACCGGGTCTTAAGAAAACTCTATTCGTAGTGTGACATGCTGTGTTTAATGCTTCGGCCCAAAACCCTTTAGAAATATTTCTAGCAATTAGCATAACACGAGCCATCTCTAACAACGTCCTATTTTTCCTTTCAGCAACACCATTTTGTTGTGGTGTTTTGGGTGCTGAAAGTTCATGGTGTATCCATTTTTTACTACAAAATGTAAAGAAGAAGGTGTTTTCAAACTTTTTACCATGATCTGATCTTATACGAAAAATAGGTGAACAAAACATGTTTTTGATTTTGGAAAATAAGTGTTTAAATTTATCAAAAGTTTCAGATTTTTCTCTTAAAAAATAGACCCAATTAAACCTAGAAAAATCATCCACTATTACATAAACATACCTCTTACCTCCCAAGCTTTCTACCTCGATAGGACCCATCAAGTCCATATGTAAAAGCTAAAAATAATGTGTTGTTTCAGAGTGTTGCTCATTGTGTTGTCCAACACTGTAAGCATAACGAGTCTGCTTACCTTTTTGGCAGTCGCCACACAACTTGGTATTCTTGAGGTTTAAGTTGGGAACACCTTTAACCGCATTGAGTTTGATAATATTCTCAAGATTCCTATAATGAGAATGACCTAACTTTGATGCCATAATATTATGTCATCAAGTTTCGTCAAATTGCACACATGTTTATTATTAACAAGGTAGCAATTATCACTCGATCTTGTTCCTATCATAACACAAAAGTTAGTATTATCAAACACTTCACAGGTATTCCTATTAAACTTTACCTCCAAATCATCATCATATAATTGGCTAATGCTAGTTAGATTAGCAACCAATCCATCTGCATGCAAGACGTTTTTTAAACGAGGAAAACCAATGACATCCAGTGTTCCTTTTTCTATTATGTTACTCTTGCCTCCACCTCCATAGGTTACCGAGCCTCCTTGAATAGGTTGGTATTCCATTAAGAATGATATTGTTCCCGTCATGTGACGTGAATAACCACTATCAAAGTACCAAGCACCTGAAACGTTAGTCCTTAAAGCAGTATAAACAACATAACATTTCAGATTTGCTTTGGGTAACCAAACCTTTTTTGCAATTTTGAACTTTTGTCCCCCTGTGTTGTCTCCTGTGATTTTGACGACACTTGAGGCAACATTTGCAAACATGACTTTTTCTTTTGAAGAATAAAACAATCTGATTTTTTGTGTCTAGGTTTGTGACAGTTTTCACACTCAATGGTTTGATCAGAAATAGTACTAGAAGTACTACCTTTTTCCTTAGCTTGTTATTTTACAAAACAAGTTTTAGTTTCAACATTAAACAAGGAAGAAGTAATATTATCTAGTGATTCTTGAAACCCAATACCTGTTTTGAGAGGCTTACTCAAGTTGAGTATCTCTTCCAATTTGGAGGAACTCGTGTTGAGTTTTTTGAAGGTTGATTCGGCTAGGTTGAGTTTGGCCTTGAGTTTATCAAGATCCGCATACTTCCTAGTGAGTTGAACCTCTAGCCGAGTCAAGGAGTCCTTAAGTTCTTGATTCTCCTTTGTCAAGAATACCACCATTTTGTTCTCCTTTTTCCATTCTACGAGAAGAGACTCATAGAGACTTTTTAATTCATTAATGAGCTCTACATTGTCAAGCTCATCCTCTAATGACTCATCTGTGTTAAAGCTAACCGAACCATGAAAGCATATATCAATAGAAGGACTTAATGAATTATACCTGATGAGTGTTGTGTCAAGTGTTGCCAATTCCTGGACAACACTTGAGGCAACACATCCTGACGAAGACATAAGTGTTGTGTCAGGTGTTGTCATATTCTGGACAACACTTGAGGCAACACATTCAGTCAAAGGCAGCTCCTCCACCGTGGCCAACATAGCCACTTGCTCGAGATTTTCATCTTTCTCCATTCCTTCCTCCTCTTCATCACTAAGAGACACCCACATATTTTTGCCCGCCTTTCTCAAGGTGTTTGCACATTCATTGGCATAGTGACCCCAACCGGAACAAGCGTGACATTGAATAGATTCAATGTATTTAGGGTCAGACCGGGACTTTTCAGAGGATGTTCTTCTTAGTGAGGTGTCTTTTTGGTTCGGAGGAGGGACTCTTCTTGGCACAAAACTATGCGTTTTGGATTGTTGGTCCTTAGCTTTAACCTGCACATTGTTAAACTTCCTAAGCATGGAATTATATTTCTTAGCAAGTAAAGCTACACTAGTATTCTCATCTAATTCCTCGAAGGCTTCATCTTCATCATCCACAATTGTGTCCGAAGATTCGACTTTTAAGGCAATATTTTTGCCTTTTGAAGCCTCGGTTTGCTCATTGAGATTCATTTCAAAAAAATTCAAAATGCTCATTAAGGAATTGATATCCATTATTGAAAGATTATGGGCCTCTTCAATGGCCGAAACTTTAATATTGAAATGTTCGGGAAGAGTACGAATAGCTTTTGAAACGAGTTGTTTATTTGTAAAAGGTTCTCCTAATACTTGACAATCATTTGAAATATCAATCAACTTTTCAAAATAAGAAGAAATATTTTCGTTTTCACCCATTCTTAATCTTTCAAACTTACTAGTGAGACCCCTAAGCTTTGTTTCTCGAACACTACCATCACCTTCACAAAATCTTTGTAAAGTATCTCAAGCATCTTTTGTAGTGGGACTATTTTGAATGAGTTTGAACATATGCATGTCAATCCATTCATAGATGGCGTTTCGTGCCTTTTCATCGAAACTAGCAAGATTATTTTCTTCAATTGTCCATTCGGATTAAGGTTTGACTTGAACGTCACCATATTCATCCGGAAGAAGTAACGGAAGAGAATAACCATTTAAAACAGATCGCCAAGCTCGAAGATCAATTGATTTGATATGCGAGTGAAGACGAATCTTCCAATAAGCATAATTTGACCCATCTAAAACAGGAAGCCTTTTTTGATTAGGATTAGCAGGATCAAAAGCCATGACAAATGGATCAAAACACTTAGTATATCAAGTGCTAGGCTCTGATATCAATTGAAATTGTCAATGACTTAGAAAAGTGAGATGAAACTCACAAGTGTTGTTATTAGTGTCGGCAACACTAAACAGAACACACACCAATTCAAAAACCGAATAATAGAAATAATTCTAATAGAAGTAAAAGAATAAATAAAGATACACAAGAAATATATTTTTATCAAGTTATATAAATATATAACTTGATGGGTGCCAGGAGGGCAAGACCTTTCTTTATAAAAAGCTTTAATTACAAGGTCGAAAGTTCCCTAATGATTTATAATCATCAACATGGGGGAACAATAAATCTATAACTCTCTATGTATAATCACTAACAATCTAACACTCAAAACCTCACGGAATACAAAGATATATGTGAGAACTCTCGGGTGTTGACAGAGTGTTGCCAACAATCAAATGGAAACACTGATGAGACGAGTTCTTTTCTTGTGCAGATTTTGATTTCTGAATTGGATGTTTATTTCCCTTGAAGGTCTGCAATATATATAGGACTCCATAACTTGAAGCCTACTCCAACTGACCTGGAAAATAGCCAAGGTTTGTTTCTCCCATTTTAGCTCTACTCGCCTCTTTTGTAGAAGACTAAGTCTTCTCGGCTTCTCAACCTTGTACGCCTAGCTGTAGCAGCCTTGTACTTCTATCCTTAGCTCCCCCTGAATAGCTAACCACTAACACATTTACTTGGTCATCACTTTTACATATAAAATGTGTTTTATGTGTAACTTTCTTCATCAACTTCGAAGTTCACGCCTGGGCAGTTTTCCTTGACCTGTCCAAACTCAAACATAGCAGACTAACAACTGATATAAAATCATTAATTAACACGTTGTTATTTATGAAAAATACAGTAACTATTCTGGTGTTGCCAAATCTCAAATGGTAACACCTGTAGCAACACTGGTATGACAACACACGGGACAACACACATGGCAACACATGTTTCTAACATTTACAGGATATATTTAGGAAGGACCTTGATAATGTTGTCTATGCACATATAGAAAGACTTAAAATTATCAAGAAGAATAAGGGAAATAATGCATCAGGTGAGAAGGGGAAAGAGAAAGACAACGGGGGGAGGGGGGAAGGGGGAGGAAATAGAAGAAGATATTTTTAACGATAAATATTTTTCTGAGATTGATAATATTGTTTCAGACCTTTTGAAGAAAACAAAGGCTGATATGGGAAAAAAAAAAGAAAAGGCTCAACTCCATCATTTGACCCTTTTTCTCAGCAATTGGGTGAGGAAAAAAGAGAAGATACGGTTCAGAACGAACATGATTTAAATGAGATTTTGCGGGGGATAGATGAAGTTTATCCCTGTGACACGATGTATGAAAAAGGTCAAGAAGATGATGCCGAACAGATTGAGAAAGATGTTGAAAATTTGTTGAAAAATATATATGAGAGTTGCTTTGGGAGTTGTTACGAGATGTTGAACGTAGGGTGCTCATTGAATTGTGGAGCAACTAACGAGAAAGTTGTATACTGTTCTCGATTTATGATTAGCAAATCTAATGATTTTCGATCAATGTTGAAGCTGAGGAAGGAGGCTGTTGACCTATGTATGTCTACACACTTTTCAAGAACTCTTAGGGGGTAAGCTATAAATTTATATAACATTGACATTTATCAATACAAAACAATGGCCCTTATGAACGCAAACACTGGCACCTTTTATGAATGTATCCACTTGTACGTAAAAGCATTTACTAATTTATTTTTCTTTTATAGCTAGTGCCATCCTATGTATACAATGGTACACAGATTATTTCTTGAAGATATTTCGAGCTTGGAAGAAGACATGCAAATAACTTCAAATTCCATTGAGTTTTGGGATTTAATTCTTAATAATGTTGAACGAAAGTCTGGTAGAATTAGAAAGTTTATTTTTGGGCTAAGTCATTGTGTGAGTTCTTTATTTATGGTTGTTTGTTAATTAAATTATATTTTTGTCCATTTAATGATTTTATTATTGTGTTATACAGACTGCTTGGTTACAACGTACGAAGCAGAAAACTCAAAATGTTGTGCAAAAAGCTGGTGAAGAAATTATAGAGTGTTTGATACATTGGATTGAGCTTAATGTCATGTTGTTGAGGGAATTGATTTGAGTGAAGTTAAATTGGTATTCATTGTCATTTTATAAAGACACACACTAGTACACTAAAAGACTAACACTGGCAATATAAGAGACAAACACTGGCACTATAAGCAACTACCATTGTCACTATAAATAACTAACAATGACAATTAGAAATACAAGTACTGGCATTTATAAATACATATACCGACACTTATTAACCCAAACACTGGTATAAAAGATCACTTTCACTTGCACTGGCACACTAAGTCATAAACACTAGCATTAGGAAACACATGAACTGGTTGTAGATAATTCACTCACTAACAATGCTATTTTCTTGCAGTTCTTCTTGCCCTTACATAGAGGTGACAACAGAAGTGGCCATTACACACTTTATATTGTCAATACTGAGAGTCAAACAATTCAGTATCTTGACAACTTGTCAATTAATGATTAGAAGAGGGAGAACATGCCAAGACTTGCTTATAGCATTGTAAGTACCCAAATCTGGCTCATGCCTTCCGGTTAAATTTCTCGGCAATTTCGATAAGATTTTCGGTAATTCCCCAGACCTTCCTAGTGTTCCGGAAACATTCCGGAACTGTTTTTAATTAATTTAGGGCTGAAGGGGATCCTTCCTAATTAAGAAACACGTTTTTCTTAATTAGGAGGAAAGGTTCTAGAATTTGCCACCTTGCATGGTTCTAGAATGCTGAGTCATTGTGGATAATGCCGCACGGCTGCATTAGCTTGTTGTCCTTAGCCGCACGGCTTCATTAGCCTTATCCAGACTGCCTATAAATAGAGCCCTCCTCTACCCATTTCAAAACAACAATTAACACAGAAAATCACCCACAAACACTCCAAATATGTGAAGAATACTGCTGGAAGCTCAAGAAGGTGAAGAAGAAGGCCAAGAAGCTCCCTCCCTCCTCCTTGAAGATCCAAGATCAACCTCTCCTCCTAGCTCCGCCCGAAGAAGAAGGAAGCCATTGGTAACCTCGCACGCCCTAACCTCGCATCCTAATTGCTTTATAAATTGCTCATTGCATTACCTTTATATTGCTTGGGACTTGGTAGATTAAAGATCATATCTTCATATTCCCCCTTCCCCTTTTGCATGCATTAGACATCATTTGTCATAAAAATGTAGTCTTTTCCCATAAAGGTGCATCCTTTGCACCTAAAACCCCCATTTTCAAATAAAATTGTCATCTTTATGCATCCTTTGCATATAAAAATCAAATCTTTTCAATCAAAATGCATCCTTTGCATTCAAAATCCTTTTTCCAAGCATCATTTGCTTTAAAGACCATGTCTTTACCATAAACTAGCATCATATGCTTTTCAAAATGCAATATTTATGCATCATTTGCATAATGAATGCCAATTTCTTCAAAAATGCATCATTTGCATAAAAATCATATCTTTATGCATCATTTGCAATAAAGATCATTTCTTTAAATTAAGTGCATCATTTGCAATCTAAAAATGTCATCTTTTCATTAAAGTGTCATTTTTACATACATTTCCCCCATTCCCCCATTAGCAACCTAGGAACAGACCGGTGTAAAAGATCCTATCTTTACATCGTTCCTTCCATAAAGGTTTCATAATCTCTTTAGAAAGAGACAACCTTGAACCCTATATCTCCGATTATCACTTAAGATGAGTATGAAGCATCTATACAAGCTCGACCATCTTAAAGTGTAGGATTGATGGGCTAAGGACCCTCCTTTTCTAAAGAACCTCATCTTTGGCTACAAAGAGAGTCATTCTCTCGATCACGCAAGTCCCGAGGTTAAAAAGCGATGATCACAAGTCCAAGATGAGTGCGGGATCATAATCCCAAATACATAAAAATCCAAGAAATCCCGAGCGACAACCAACAAATGGTTTGTACGTCCGGAAGACGACTTGGGACATTCCCTCCTTATTTTCAAACACATGCACACAAGAAAGCACGCAAGCAAGCACGATTAATGAAATCATGGGAGACTTGCTCCGGCAAGGCACCTTGGGTGAACGCCAAACGTTCTTCCCAAGGGGTAACTTAACCTCCGAACCCATAAAACCTTTTTTTCAAAGTTTTGAGGTAATCAAAATGGCGTGGCGACTCCGTTTTTCAAATTAAACTGGATGTCTTCAAACTCGCGTGAATCCAACAAAAACAAACAAAATTTGGGCACACATTCACAAGCATGGTAATATTTTATATTGATTTTTTTTTTTTGTTTTTTGTTTTTTGTTACCAAAACATCCATATTAATTTTGTTGATTTCTTTATTTGCAGCATGCACCCTTCAAGCACTTCTTAAAACACATAAATCATCCAAGTGCTGCAAATGTGTCAAAATTTCAGTTTGAGTATATGCCATTTGAATGGATTTTGAAAGAAAATTGTGTTAATATAGACTATGCAGTATACTTAATGGCTGAAATGAGACAATTTAATGTAGAAATTTACTCATGTCCTGAGTTGTGTGATCACTCATCAATACTGTGTATTAGGGCCGATATTCTAGCATCTTTAGTTATTTGTGATATTAACTTTGTAAGGCAAAGTTTACTACTTGAATTAGAGTTGTTTTCAAATGATAAAAAATTAGCCTTGAAAAAGAAAGAAGTAGAAGAGAAGATAGAAGAAAAAGAAAAAAAGAAAGAAGAAGAAAAGAAAAGGAATGAAGAAGAAAAGAGAAAAAGAAAAAAAGAAGAAAAAGAGGATGTAAATAAGTATTTTAATAGAAAATTTAATGACAAATGAATTTTTGTTTGTAAAAATTAATTATTTGTATTTGAATTAGTATTCTTTTATAAATGAATTAGTGTTATTTTTAACATTTTTATGATACAATGTTGGCAATTTTATAATGTGTCAATGCTCAGTTTATTGAAACACAAGCAAATGTTGGCACTATTGAAACTCTAACACTGGCACTTTTGAAACACTGATTCTGGCACTTTGAAAATATGATGCTGGCACTTTGTAACACTGATGCTGGTATCTTAAAACACTGATGCTGGCACTTTAAAATACTGATACTGGCACTTTAAAATACTGATGCTGGCACATTATTAAACATATAATAACAATACACTGTCACTTGCATTTAATTAGAAACACTGGCATATTAAGAAATTAATAATGGTACATATAATAAAAAATACTGGCACATAAAATAACAAATACTGGCACATTAAAAAAAGTAACATTTGCACTCCAAAAAGACACTGGTAATTCAAATAACAAACACTGGCACTACAAAACCAGTGTACTGACATTATATTTAATAAAGACTTTAACACTTCTAAAATCAACAATCACTACTTAAAAAATTTATCATACAATCAGTTATAACAGTTTTAAAACATTGAAGCTTGTTTACAAAAATATCAAATCAAGTGTTCATTCGGTATCTTCGAACCATACTCATTAGTAATTGATTTTCTTCGTTCAAACTTTGTTTTAGGTTTTTTTTTTCTACCTTTGTATCTGCACGAACATGATCTGTCACTGTAGGTGTACAGAATATTGTGCTTGTTGAATCACTATTATTTTCACTTGTTTTTGGTCCAACATCTTGTACTTTTCAGGAGAGTAATTATTGTATTAGCAGTGTATCTCTACTAAACCTATCTTATAGAATTCTTCTTATATCAATGTCTTCATGGCATGTTATCATCAAATCGTAGTACTTTTTTGCCATTTGTTATTTCCAAGGAATTGAATTATTTTGCTCAGTTGGAGTAGTATATATCCCTTGGTAAGTTTTATTCCATACATTTGATTTGACTGTCTTTGTTCACCTTTTTTGAATATACTCTTCTGGTATCCAATCAATATTTGTCAAGTTGAGAACCTTAATGCAATGAAAGCACAACCAACCGACCTCACTATGATTGCATGTACATTTGATAGTTATCGTTTCATTACTTCGCGTGAAAAGTCCTTTCAAACTTTTCTGGATGGTTCTCATGAGCAACTTCAAACAACTTGTTGTTTTCATCTATGCAAAAGTCAATATTATACTTTGCAGCAAAAGCAACCTTGACCTCATTCTCAAAAAATCTAAATATTTCTGCCGTGTAAACCTCTCTTGCATGTCTTATTAAACCACCATGTATTTCTGTGCAAGACTTTGAGTTTATTGAAACATATGACATGATTTGTGCTTTCACTTCTCTGTGAAGATAATATGCCAGCTAAGAAGAAATATTTACTCAATGTTGTACACGATTTCTCTCTTAAGCTATATAAACGATTGAACCATCTGTTCTCAAGAAGGTTATATTTTTCTATCATTGAATGCCAACAATTTTCAAACTCATACTTATCACTACATCCTCTAAAGCAATTATTGAATTCCTTTTTAAATTCTTCATCTATCTTTAGTTGTCCAAAGTGTGATATGATATTTTGTTGAATGTGTCACAAGCATAACCCATGTCTTGTTCTTCCCTCAAAAACCTGTCAATAACTTATAATATAGTCAAACACTGTCATTAATAAAGTTCAACACTGGCACTATAAAAGAATAACACTGGCAATTATAAATACAAGTGCTTATATATCTAACACTTGCACTTTATAACACATGAACTGGCACTTACTAACCCAAGCACTGGCACATATAAAAAGCTGTTACAAATCCTTAAATTTAGTCAAACATATTGATTTGGGAAATTAATTTGATCAGTGTAAAAATCTGTTATGCATTATTAAACACAACAATCCAAAAATTAACAGTCAATGACACTTATCAACACATGTACTGGCTCCTATAAATAAAAGCACTGGCATAATTACATACAAACATTGGCACTTATAATCGCAAACACTGGCACTTATAATCTACAACACCGACACTTATATTCTCAAACACTGACACTTAATAAGACAAACACTTGTACCAACTTGGTCAAACATATTAAAGACAACAGTCTGAAAATCAACAGTCTAGGAAATAGGGGTATCATTTTGTTAAAGCATTTACAATTCACCTACTCTGATCAAACATATTAAATTTTGTGTATATGCACTATAAATAAAAAGGGGCTTGACACTTATAAAAGACTGACACTTGTACATATAATAACAAACAATTGCACATTCAAAATTTAATATTGGCACGTTAAAAAACAAACACTTGCACATTATTAAACATATAATAACAAACACTGCCACTTTAAAAAAGTAACACTGGTACTCCAAAATACTAACACTTATTAATATTAACACTGACACATTAACAATAACATAGTAAAAAAATAATCAATGAAACATTGAAAATAAAATATAAGTTACCTCTTCAATTGCTTTTGACATTGTAAAGTGTTGATCGGTGAAAATTATTTTTGGTTCTTTTTCTCCCATTGATTTTACGAATTCTTTTAGAAGCCAAACAAATGTTTCTGTCTTTTCATTTGTTAAGAAAGCACAACCAAACATCACCGTGTTCCAATGGTTGTTCATCCCAACTATTGGTGCACAAATTAGATTGTATTTATTTGTGTTATAAGTTGTATCAAACACAACAACATCCTCATACAATTCATAATCCTCTTTCATCATACCATCTCTCCAAAACAAAGTATCGAGTCTACTTTCTTCCCAAAACTGCATTTTGAAGTAGAATCCTTCATCCTCAATTTGGCTTAGTCTATCAACTACGGTCTGTATATCGCCTATTTCTATTTTTTCCATTCTCAATCTATTTACAAAATTAATATGATATTTTCTTGTATGCCCAACATATTTCTCCCCACCAGCTGTATTGGCTAAAACATTATATCCATCATTTGGCTTGATGCCAGATTCTTCAAATTGCTATATTATTTTACCTTTAGCTTCTGATATTGACCTCTCACTACGCTTAAAGTGGTTCTATTCTGGCCTTATCATCTCATGGTTGTGTTCAGTTACGTGCCCTGCAACTTCATATAAGTCTTCCTTATTTAATAACTTTACTCTCATAAGAGCTTGACAACCTGTCCTTTTAGAAGGAGTTTTTTTTCTCTTCAATTTCATCTTTGGTTTCAATCGTTCCAATTTAGATGAAATATCAATTTCACCAATTTCTAATGGAGCTGGAACATCAATTTTATTTCATGTTCCTTTTGTGTATCATTGACATAAACACATGAAATACTTATCTACTGGCCTTGATGTTTTCTTCGAGACACGTTAGGTTATCATCTTAACACTAAATCTCAATGCATTAGAATGATTTTTGTAAAATTGATACAATTTTCCCATGTCTTTGCTTTTATCCCCAACAGAGATAAAGTAAAATCAACATGACTTGCTACAAATAAAATAAAATTAGATTGACAATAACACTGCTAGAGAAACAGGTGCTGGCGTATTATATTAGAAATACTGGCACCTTACAAACACTTGCATCTATTTTCAAAAGCAAGCGCCGTTATTAAACTAGTACATTCACCGGCATATTTAATAACAAACGCTGACTTTTAAAAAAAGTAAAACTGGCACTCCAACATCACTCACCGGCACTTCAAACAACAAAGTAACACTGACACTCCAAACAACACTCACTGGTACATATAATAAAAAAAACTGACACATTCATAAATAAACACTGTCACATTATTAAACAAATATTGTACTACAAAACCAGTGAATGTTAACACTGGCACATATAATAACAAACACTGGCACTTAAGAAAAATAACACTGCACTTCAAAAAGCACTTACTGGTAATTCAATCAACAAACAATGTAACTACAAAAGTGTACTGTCATTATATAAAAAAGCACTGGCATTATAAAATTGGCTTACATGTTTCGTGATTATCATCAACTACTTGAGGAATTTGATCAATTATAGTAGCATTATCTGCAGTAATTCAATTATAATGTTAACTAATCAATTTTCGTGAGTGTAATGGCACTTTAAGTAATGAAGATTTTGAATAATTACCAGTTTCATATTCAAAATCATGTAATCTCATTTTAACCTAAACAAAAATCGTTCGAATTGAATGAAACAATTGAGAATGTTTGTAAATATCTCGATTGATAATCTATATTGAATAAGCTGGTGTAGTGAATTATATAGTACCTCAATCGACTAATACATACTCCCTCCGTCCCATTAGTATTAGCACAAACACTGTTTGCGCGGGAATTAAGGAATATGATATTTTAATAAAATGTTGTGAGTGTAAAAGAATGAGTGGAGAGAGAATGAGTGGAGGGTGTAATAAATTATAATGGTGTTGTGAGTATTAAAATAATGTAGGAGAGAGAATGAGTGGGGTTGGGTGAATATTTTATTAATATAAAGTTTCCTTTTTGGGAGTGTGCGGATATTAGCGGGACGCCCAAAAAGGAAAGTGTGCTAATATTAGCGGGACGGAGGGAGTAATGATTTTCGCTTGAATTCTGATTTACCTCGATGAATTTTTCTTTTGCGGCGTAACTGTGTGTTTTCGTTGGATTTAAGTTAATAAAAGGCGGTTCAATTTTGTTAGTGAACCGGTCGTCCGGTTTAACACGCGTATTATAGATTTAAATCGGGTTCAAAAACTAATTTTTTCGTAACATTATGAAAAAACTAGTTTTTCATATAGTTTTTCATAAGTGCAATTTATTTTTTAAAAATAGTTTGGTAGAGTAACCATTTAAAAAAATACTCTCTCTGTCCCAATTTAAATGTCCAAACTTTCCTTTTTTGGTGTCCCATTGAAAATGTCTAATTTCCAAAAAAGGAAACTTTTTTTCACTATTCCACCCACTCATTCTCTCTCCTACTTTATTTTTACTCTCACAACATTCTCTCTCCTAACTATTCCTCCCACTCATTCTCTCTCCTATTTAATTTTTCATACTCACAATATTTAAACTTTTTCTCTTTCCTACCTCACTTTCTCTCTTTCTTATCTCACTTTCCTTAATTCTCGCGCCGGACCCATTTTTGGACATTTAGATCGGAACGGAGTTAGTATTAATTTAAAAAGAATTTTTTTTGAGAATTTTTTTTTCCCGAAATTACAGGGTTGGCGTTGATTTTAACCGGGAAGAAATACTCAACTGTTCGTTTAACCCGCAACTGAGCTCCAGTTCATATTCCTCTCCGGCGTTCCCATCGTCGCTATTCCATATGGCCGGAACACTACAAACCCTAAACCTGACTTCTCCGGTTACCGGAACTCTGCTCTTCCGATCTAGAAACAACTCGCAGTTATCCACTTCAAACCTTTTATTTTCCGGCGGCCGGTCCAGTAAGAAGTCACTGCTTTATCGGGAACTCCGCTCAATTCCGATAAGGCCTATCAGTGCCAGTCAACAGTTCAATCAGGTTTTCCACATTTAGCTCTTCGCATTCATATTCATCCAATCGTTTTGCTAAATTTATTTGATTCTATTTGAAAGTTCATCATTTTAAATATATTGTGGCTCCATTTCAGGGAAATGGTGGCCCAGACAAGTCTCCACCTTCAGATATTGTTGAACTTTCGAGTTGGGCGACACCGTTGTTGAATTTTGCTTCTTCGAATTTTCTTCCAATTGGTAATTTAATAAAGTTTGTCATGGAGCATGCCTGGCATCACTTGTTTTGGATTCATTGTTCGTAAACATGTTCTGTTTTGACTTATAAGCATGTTTTTGTTTGAAATGGATGAAATTATTAAAGTTGGAGAGGCAGTTTGCTAACTTGTTAAGTAGCTGTAAATAGCTTTTGGGCATTTTTGCGTGAATGGTTGGACCATGTCATATGTTACTCAAAAAGATTAGCTAAGATCTTGATAATGGTTACAAGTAAGCAAGGTAGATACTCTCCCTGTACTCCTCCATGGTGTTCCTGATTTGAAAGAAAGTTTGATAGTCAAGTAACCCCCTTGACTCTAATCATTATAACTAGTTTACCCAACTTCTGATAATGTATATATGATGGGTTGGGTGTAAATGTGTAAAAAATTTGGAAATGACAGGCTTAACTTTTGGAGTGAGACTCATACATTGTAACATTTTAAAAAGGAAAGTACTGCTCTTTTAGTGGGAAAAAGGGAAAACATGGTTAACTACTAGTGAACCAAGCAATTTAATGTGGGGTTTTATGGTGATGAACTAATAATCATACTACCTCCGTCCCGAAATGGATGGCCAAAAAGTTTTCAAATATGCTCTTGATGAAGAGCAAATTTGAAGTTTTTGGACATTCATTTTGGGTCGGAGGGAGTATTAAGAACTATTTTGACCTTGGTATCTGGTGAGAACTAGAGTAGTAAAGAGTGTGGCAGGCAAAGCAATGCAAGAAGGCTGAGAGGTCTTACGTTCTTTATCCCCAGAATGGAAGTGTTTTGAAGGGGATTCAAGAATCCTGAATAATGATGTACCTTGGAACATGTATGTTGTAGTCGGGTGTTGTCATGTTTCTGAGTCTAGTGAAGATATTAGCTTGAAGGCTGGGGTAGACAAAATGAAATCAGTATCTTTGCCCCTTATTTTGGAATAACTGGAATAAAGAACATTAATATTTCCCAAATTTGCTAGTGAAAGGTTCTTCGGATGTCTGCTGCTCTTTGTTGGGATGCCTGGGGTAAAGAGCAGATGAGACATGGGCCACAGTCTAGGAATGTGTTGAAGGGGTAAGTTCCAGTAAGCACCGGTTGTAAAGCGACAAATAGTATGAGCTTAAACATTTCCCGACGTATCATCGCATTATAATATGATGGACCCCTGTATTTATTATCATTGATGGAGGATTACAATCTTTCACGCATTAGAATAGTGGTACCCGAGCAGTAACGGAGGACCTAAAACTAAGGAAAGGGTCTCCCTCATGCATCTATGCCCTTCTAAAATAAGTGCCTTACAAGGAGTAAGCTGCTGTCAGTTTCATGTCTTTATGTCCTGGCAGAGAAATGGGAAGGCAAATATTAGCTTCTGTTTGAGTAAAATCTGGACTTCTCATCAATGATTATGGGAGTGCTTCCACTTTGAATGCCAACCAAATTTATTTACAATATCGTGGTAGCAGTGGTATGGTCATTTTCCGTATCAGAAGAGGCCGATGTGGTAAGGGGGGGGGGTCTCCCAAGGGTAGCTGTTGTCTCCTTGAGAGCTCCACAATAGGCCCTTTATCTCTAGCCTTCATCTCTAGTAGCCTTATGGGACCTGCACCCTGTGGTGTGCGCTAGAGTGTGGCTGAGGGACCTTGGTGTAATTTTATGTGTCGAGCTGGATTCTTTGCATATCGTACCAAGAACGTGCTAGATAGGGCTTTCCTTCAAATAGACAAAATATTATCTAGAATAATTTGCATACTTGGTAAAGAAAAAATGTTTAATATGAAAAGGTAGGCTGTATATCGGAACGTGATGCAGTTGGACCGACCATTTATTACTCAGTTCTTGGGAGTGAAGTGTTTTTGGTTCGAGACTTGGTGGATGCACTTGTCATGTGACTCTTGAAGTTGTAATCACCTTCTTAGGTCATATTGAGGTAGAGTTAGATATATAAGAAATGACAGAGCAGAGGCTGATTATTGATCTCCATAATTTACTTTAAAAGTCTTCATTCTCTTGTAAGTCGTAACATATTTAGGTAGTTAAAATACCAAAGGCATTGTGTCCTGAAGATTAAAGTTTATTAGAGAAGTGAGTAAAAGGTTGCAAAACCAAATCCTTTATGACTTAGATCCCGGACTTCAAATAATACTAAGTTGATATTTTTTTTTATTAAAACATTCTGCCAGGGGTGGTCAATAAGTAGAATTAGTATTGATCTTGATCCTAAGTTTAACAATGAAGGGGAGCCTTGACGCAACTCTTGAAGTTGCTGCCATCTGACGTGGTGGTCACAGGTTCAGTCGCTGAATTTGAATGCAAGGGAAGGCTGTCTACATTAAGGCCCTGTGGGCCCTTCCCTTCCCTGGACTGTACACATAGAGGGAGATGTTCTAGCAACAGGCTGCCCTAAGTTTAATACTGTCTATTTCTCAGTTGGGTTGGCAATATATCTTGTAGTTATTTACTAAACCCTACTTTGGAAGTTCATGTTTGTTATAGGCCCAGAACCAGTAGTCATATTGATTTAGTATTCTTCTTTCTTGGTAATTATTACTGAACTAGAAGTCTGTATGCTTGTTTATATTTTTGTGCAGCTCTTATTGGTGGAGTAGCATTAGGCCTTGCGAATCCTAGCCTTGGTTGTCTTGCTCACAGATATCATTTATCAAAATTTAGCACCTTTGGAATATTTATCATCTCAGGTAACAAGCGGACTTTGTTAAACAGCACTTTGTGTGTTCTACAGTGATGATATTGTATTCTTTTCTGTCATACAGGCTTGACATTGCGTAGCGAAGAAATTGGGGCAGCTGCTGAAGCATGGCCAGTTGGACTTTTTGGGCTTGTATGCACTCCAACTATTTAAGTGACATTACGATTTTTATAGGTCCATTCTCCATTATTCTCTTTCTTCATCTTAACCTCTTTAGCTGAGACTGGGAAATCCGGAACTGCTACATTTGATAGTTATAGCATTTCTCTGTCTTTATTGCTAGTTAAAAGATTGTGTTACTATCTATGCTCGTGTAACCACTCTCCTAGTGCTATTAGAGATTCATATATATATATATATATATATATATATATATATATATATATATATATATATATATATATATATATTAAAAAAGAGTTTATTAATCATCCAATAGATATTTTTTTTATATCCATAATCATGCAAACTACAAAAGGTTTTGATGTAATATTGATTTTCTAATTTTCCCCTACTTGCCGACGCAGGGGTCCATATTGCTCTTTACTCCCATTTTTTCCAGGATTATTTTGCAACTTCAGCTCCAACCTCAAGAATTTGTCACAGGTTTGACCATAGAGCTTGTCCTTAATTCTTTTGTAGCCTCAATTTGGGTGGCAATGTAAGTCTTGTGCTACATCTAGCAAATTAATGTATCATAAAATCATGACGTTCCCCGGTGATATATGTGTGTGCATATGAATACAAACACACGTACATATATATATATATATATATATATATATATGTATGTATATATATGTATATATATCTATAGTATAAATGGAAGCTCCCCCATGAACAGTTCTTTGAACAGTTCCAATGGGGGAATTTCCCATTTTGCCCTTACTATTTTGTCCCTTTCCCATTTTGTCCTTAAAAAAAAATTTTTTTTTTAAATTAAATAAAATATTAAAAATAAAAAAAACAAAAAACGTGGCCTTGGACACGGGCTTAGGCTAGTGTATATATATATATGTATATATATATATATATATATGTATATGTATATATGGAAATGTGTATATATGTATGTACATATATTTATATATACATGTATGTGTGTGTATTACGAAGTGGCACATTACCATTCTGGTCACACATTACCCGAGTTGTGATTTTTGTTTACCATCATTATGGATCGTGTTACTCATTCTTCCAAATCTTTTTATTCTATAAACATCAATTCTTCAACTCTCGTCAACCATAAAACCTAAGTAGTAATGTTTCATATTCTTTCATTTGATGCAAACTTTTTTTCTTCAGATTCAAGCATTATACATCTAAAGGGTCTTTCATATTACGACCTTAGGCTACGTTTTAGTTGAATTTATTCATGCAGTATCTTGTATCTGCTTGAGAATCGTCCATACTTTATACTCCATCTGTCCCACCTCAAACCGGACTAGCTTTTTGGGCACTGTTATTAAGGAAATGTGAGGTAGGAGAGAAGTGTTGTGAGTAAGAAAAATAAAGTAGGAGAGAGAATGAGTGGGAGAAATAGTAAGTTGATTGGCGTTGCGAGTATAAAAGTAAAGTAGGAGAGAGCATGAGTGGGAGAAATAGTGAAGATTCTTTGCCATTTTGGGTAGTCGGGTTTGAGGTGGGACAAACCAAAAGGGAAATAAGTCTGGTTTGAGGTGGGATGGAGGGAGTATTAGATAATCCGAAGTGCTTTTGTGCCATTGAGCATGACTAATCAATGTTTGCTTCCTCATAAACCCTTTCATTGTCATTCTTTTAGACTTTTAAGAGAACATGTGTGTTTGACCTGAGGAAAGTTTTACTCAGCCACTTAATATTTCTATAGTCCAAATTAACTCCTACCATGTAGAGGATTGATTCAATTTTTGGGTCACATTCACAAGAACTCAATCCTGAAATAATCTCTTCCACATATCCGCCTTTTAATGTGATGACTATCACAACTACATGGATAACCAGTATTAGACTGATCTCAAGGCGTAAGTCGTAACCAATACAACCAGTTTATTCAGAATCAAAAATGCGGTTTTAAAAATATGCATTTACTAGTATGTCATCTGTGCTAGTAATAAATGTTTAAATGTAGAACTGTGGCCACTTGTCAAGATTCCTTGTGTAGAATCTTTTGCAGAAGGGACATTCAATACATTATGAGTGTTCCCAATGCAATGAATTTCCAAAATATATTCTTAAGAGGTGCACGGGGATCCCGATATGCGAAAAATTGGCTTCCGGAAGTAATTTACCGAATGCTTAGTTGAGTTCAGCGTCTGATGTCACTGCCAACACTCCGAATGACCAAAGCTACATTACGTGGACATTGATAAGAGAATCTGATACAAATGAGGATCCGGGTATCCAAGTTGCCAAAATTTCAAGCTCGTACGCTGAATGTATGTGTCCAATTGCCACTCCCGTACCCATGACATTTGTGCCTTGCCGCCAACACAGGTGCTTGTAGAAAGTGGGTAGTCCATCTAACACAGTCCAAAAGTAAATAATTACAAAAAGATCAGTGTTTCTGTTGCTCCATATTGATTGGTGACAATGCTTTATTTCTTGGTGGCATTGTAGAGGAAAGTGAGGCGAAAGGATTAAAAAATTTAGCTTCTCTATTTTTAGTTTGTTTAGATTGCGGCCCATCTTTTTCTAACTTCTATGTCCTGTGCAGGACTTGCTCTGTTCAGCTGTATGCCTACAACGTTATCAAGTGGAGTAGCTCTTACTCGGGTTTGTTAATATTAATGGAGGTTCTGTTAGTTATTTGTTTCATTTCATTCATGTAAAAATAAATAGAAAATGATTCTGATTGGAGGCTTGAATTACCGATATGCAGCTTGCTGGAGGAAATTCTGCCCTTGCTCTTGCAATGACAGTGATATCCAACCTGTTAGGAATTTTGATTGTAAGTTGCAAAAGCTATATTGTCACCATTCCAGCTTGAATTTAGAACTGCTTTAACAAAATTATTATGTGCAGTAACCTCATGCTGATGTACCATGTAAATGTTGAAGCCATATTTTGAGGCATTATCTTAATGCACATTCTGGCTCAGGTGTTGTATTTTTAACAGATGGTTTCTGTCTTATGTGAGTTTCTTATGGCTTCCAATGAACATCTTGTAGACTTGAAGGATCCCTACTATAAGACATGATAAATTCATCAATGAACTTGAGTGAACCTTCTTTTCATTTAATTGATAAGGATTATATTCAGAAATGGCAATAACACTGTGGCTGTGGCTGTGGCTGTGTTTGTTTTGTGTGTGTGTGTGTGTGTGTGTGTGTGTGTGTGTGTGTGTGTGTGTGTGTGTGTGTGTGTTTGGGGGGTCTTTGCTTGTTCACTCACTATCACTCTCACTTATAATTTTGACTTCAATGATCCAAATTAACAACCAGAAAAAGAAAGGATATCCAGCTGAACACAGCCTATATCTTTTTTCCTAACTTCTCTCAAAAGACATTTTATTTAAACCTCCCCTTGGATGCTTTGCTTCTCATATGTTTTATTCATTCATCTCAATGTGGATTGTTCTATAATTACATGCATTTCAGCTTCACGGTTCATTTATTCATATAATCGTATTGTTATCTGTTCCGCATCCTAAGGCCTTTAGTGCTAATCAGTTTTTTTGTAGATACCTCTAAACTTCTATTTTTGATTTCTCCTTCTCTCTTAATATATACTCCCTCCGTCCCACGTGAATAGAGACTAAAATTTTGGGCACAAGAATTAAGAAAAAGTAGGAGAGAGAATTAGTGGGAGGAGGTAATGTGAGTATGAAAAGTAAAGTAGGAGAGAAAATGAATGGGATGAACAGTAAGTTGATTGGTGTTGTGAATATAAAAGGAAAGTAGGAGAGAGAATGAGTGGGAGGAATATTATAAAAACTTTTGCCATTTTGGCAGTCTCTATTGAGGTGGGATGGAAAAAAGGAAATTAGTCTCTATTCACGTGGGACGGAGGGAGTATATGTGTGCGTGTGTGTGCACGCGTATATATGTCACCTGATTTATGTATACATATATGTACATATTCAATGATCCTTATTAACTAGCGAATTTTCATTTATATATGCTTTCACACTTCATTTAATTAATTGGGAAATCTAGTTTTTTAATTTAGTTTTTGTAAAATGGCTAATATAGTTTTTTTTATCAGGTTCCTTTTACAATATCAAAATATATAGCCGCTGGAGTTGGTGCATCTGTTCCAACGAAGGAGTTACTCAAAAGCCTAATTATTACACTTCTATTTCCTCTGATCTTGGGGAAGGTACTATTCAAATTCTCGTACTATCTTAGCGTCATTGTGAAAATTGAGTAAACTCTGTTTTCATCCATTGTACTTGCATGGTGTTTCACTTTTACCATTATACTTTTTTCTTTCAAAAAAAAAAAAAAAACACTATAGTTTGGAAAATGTATAATTTTGACCAAAAATTCCTGGCTAAATCTGTGACTAATCCATGCCTCAATCTGCGGTTTAGGGGTCAAAAATATCCATTTTCCAAATTACAATGGTATTTTTGAAAGAAAAAAGTATAATGATAAAAGTGAAACATACTTGCAAGTACAATGAATGAAAACAAAGTTTGGCCGTGAAAATTTGATAGTTTGGTTGTTTATTCATTGAAGAATGGAAATTAAAGATGAAAAAGCGGAAGAAATCACTAACATTTAAGAATGTCGAAAAAATATCCATCATGTATGTGGATATAGCTTTGTTCTCTGAATTTAAGTTCAATCAATAAAAGGTGCATATTTCAGTTTGTACAGTCGGTTTTTTGAGGATGAGATGCAGTATTTTTGTAGGTTTCGCAATATTTTGTGTTTATCATGGTGAAATTCATTAGAAGGGTATATTCAAATATATAGCAGCTCCACGAGAGCATTTAGATTCTTCATCTCTTATCCTCTCCGACAATACCTCTTTGTGTCTTTTTAATTCTGTAATAGGCTAATAGCTACTCATACAATCCATATTATCAGTAATCTTTTCTGGAAGAATTCTGTGCTTAAGCTATGATCATGTCGTCTTATCTCTGTAATTTTTATGCATTCCTTTACGTTCTTAAGAGTATTCATGCTTTTCATTTGACAGGTCTTTCGTGAATCCTTTAAAGGTGAGCTTTCATTTTCTCAGTAGGATTTATAAGTTGTGCATCCTCTAGTCAGCATTTTGCATGTTTTGGTTTAAACCAAAACATAATATACGGTTTTTATTTTTTATGTTAGGACTGAATATAAGGTTTAAGATTTTGAGAACTCAAACTAACCGAAACTGTAGTTACAACAAGCTTTAGGTTTCAATCAGTTCGGTTAAAAAACTGTGTCCAGCTGTACTGAAAGAAAGTCTTGTCAACCAAATAGCTTTTGGATTTTTCCTTTGGACCATTCAAATTCACTTATATTGGCCCAATGTAAGAATTGAGGAAGGCAAAACGGGGCTCTTATAGAGAAAGACCAGTTCACCACCAACTTGGCATACTTCTTTAATGGATAGACATCAATGATTCTGGTTCATCCTCCCTTCCTTTTTTCATTGGTATTGCTATTAAGTGCTAAGCTCATGAGCTGCTACCTGCTCAAGTACTGTTCTCTTAGATAGCATCATTGCCATCTGTTGCAATACCAACCCAAACGCCCATGATAAGCGATAACTAAAATCACCGTCTCTCTCTGATGTCTGATCTGCTCATCCCTTACCATCACAACTTCCACAGCCAGAGGCTATAGCTGAGACACAAGATAAGTTTAATTAGAGTAATTGATTTGCAGCGAAGCTACAAAACTATGACAATGACTCTTATAAACCTAATTTAGGCTTTCTTCCAAACAGGTCCAGTTTGCCAGAGTTGGGTATTGATTTATTGATTTTCTTTTTGTTAATTTGTGGGGGGGGGTGAGGAAGGGGGTGTTTTTGTTATGGGTGGTTCTTGCTATATGCATGTTTAATGACCAATATGTGAAGGCACTGTCATCTTAATGAATTTGAACTCTTTTGGAAAGGAAGAGTTATCTTCGATGTTGAGAAAGGAAGTACCAAAACTTATTCAAGTTACTTGTTGGTTGAATTTATAATGTCCAAAATTGAAACTAAATGGTCCAATTTAGGTTCCAGTGGTTTTGGAGAGTTTAGAATTGCTGTTTTAAATTCCCCTGCTTTTTGCTTGTTCGAAAGAAATTAGCATAAGCCCTCACAAATAGATTCAAAAGTAGTTATTTTAACCAAAAGGCGAGTACATAGCTCCCTCGGTGGTGTAATCGCGTGATACTAGCATTCATGTCAGATTTAAACTGTCTCAAAGCTTGAACTATATTGTAAAACCTCTCTAGCAACTCAAATTTGTTAAATTCTCTAGTAACCCATACATGTTAAAGTTTAGATCTATCAATAATCAAATCATGTAACCTTATTATTAATAATGGTTCTTGCTATATGGTTGATTAATGATCATTATATAAAGGCACTGTCATCTTAATGTATTTTAAAATAATTATTATCCACAAATTACTCATGATTGTTCTTAACATTTTTGGATTGTAGGGTTGGCCAATGTTGCTGATCGTAATCGTAAGCTTTTGTCAGTTATAAGTGCCATTTTACTCGCTCTGGTAAGAGCTGAACTCTGCTGTTACTTTCTTAATAATTTTGAAGTTACACTAATGCATAAAAGTCCTTGTATAGCTAGAAGTATCATCTTAATATGTAGATCAACATCCTATGTTCTTCCAAAAAGACCACAAAGTATCTTATGGAAACCAATGTACTGCGATGGAGTAGTGTGACCAAAAATCATTTGGCTTGAGCTAGATCTCCAAAGTTCATTCTTTAAACCAAGAGGAATTATATAGAGCCTAAATATTATTGGACAGTATGTAGCTCAGGCTACACATATTAGAGAAGAATATAAATACTTTCTTTATCCCAAATGAGTGTGCAACATTTTTTAATGTAAATGCTACATGAATTTTATGATGCGTTTTTGGAGCATCTAGACACCTTATTGCTAGAATACACCCGAACAAAGTGCTGTAATAAACGTTTCTGTAAATTTATTATCTAGCCATGTTTATATGTTGGCTGATGACATTTTTGTGTTTTGACCTATTATCTTTTATGCTCTAAATCTAGGATAAGAAGCCCCTTTTCATTTAACAAGTGCACGAGGATGTTGCTGAGTGTTAAAAGTACAGTTCACAGACTTTTTATGTATACCATCAGATCAAATGAATAGTGCTGAAAGGCTAACCAGATGATGCACCAATATTTGTTTCACAAAATGATGAAGTTATTGTAGCCAACACTTGCATGATATGAGCTGCGTATTAAACATTCTATTTCTCTACTTGTTGTAAGCAGAATGCCAAGCATTATGTAGTTTACCTATATATATATATGCTGCCTTGCATTTTGTGCAGAAATTTACTTACTGTATTATTTTGATTTTCTATTTTATAACCTTTAATTCCTCACAATGTCACATATTTATTGATGAAAGATTTTGTAAGTTCCACATTTGTTTATTTAAATAACCTTTTTTTGATGAAAGATTTATAGCATTATGTAGTTTACCTATATATATATTTGATTTGGAAAGGTTTTCTTAAACCCAGTTGCTGTTTGCTCTTTTTCTCAAGTGGTTTCTTCGTGTTGATTTTCTTTAATATTGCGCTCTTATTCAGGTTCCATGGATACAAGTGAGCAGATCAAGGTCTCTACTTTTAATGGTTAAGCCTGCAGTTTTTCTTGTAGCTGTTGGAATGGGAGCGTATGTTCTTCTTACTTCTGATCTTTTTGTGTTGAAACCTTTGCTTTTGTCTATCATGCATGCATAATAGTGATAATGATTGCGAATATAGTTGGGGACACTATCCTTATGATTCTTTTTCCGTCAAAACTCACAGAGGTGTGCTGCTTAGTTATTCAATTTACAAGGGATAGGTTTTCAACTTGAAGGAATGTCAAGCTTAACTTCAAGTGGGGACTCTCATTCGGAAAACAAGAGCAACCTGGTGCTGCAAGAGCTCCCACTATGCATGGGGTCCAGGGAAGGGCCGGGCCCACATGGGCTTAATGTAGACCGCTTTCCCTTGCACTTAAAAGCAAGACGCTGCTTCCGCGGCTCAAACCTGTGACCTGCAAGTCACATAGAGGCAACTCCAACTGTTGCCCCAAGGCTCCCCATCATAGCATTTCAAACCTGGGACTCTAATTTGTAGCATCTTAAAATAACTTGGTACTTGTAAATTATAACTGAAACGGAGGGATATTATTCTTTAGAAATCTGATTCAGCAAGAAAATTACTCGCTTATGGTATGAGCTTGCAATAATGGGCATGGTTACATAGCTCTCATTATCTTGTCAATTTTGACCAAAAATTTCCCATCTGAAGACTTTGTTATGCCATTCTGCAACTGAACCCATAATCTTTTAGGACTACTACATCAAACCAGTGGATAATCTTCTTATATTTTCTAAATATCTTTGCCTAAATGTCATTCTATTGATCGCAAGAGAAAGTTAATCAATTTTGATTTGTTCAGTAAACTCGGTAGAAGACATTCAGTGGGAGTTTCATGCCTAGAATAGGTCTTGTGCATCACATATTTCATGCAAAGTTTTGAGTAAAGATATAGCTATATCAGTTGACATAAGCATCTCATCCATTGCAGGCTTCTTCACCTTGCATTACTAGCTTTCAATGTGCTTTCAATGCAAAGCCTCTCTGCTGTATCAGGTGGAAGCAAATCAGTTTTTGCAAAGGCAGAAAACTCTAGTGCACTTCTACTTGTGGCAAGCCAGGTTCATATTTCTTCATTTGATTATTTTCTTTGATTAGCGTTATCATTTCTCAGGCATGGTATCAAGTCATGCAACTCCAGGCTATAGAAATGGACGAATTTAGATGTTTTGCTTCAATGTGATTAATTATAAAATCCTAGTTGTGTTAAGATACTTCACTGATGCTGCATGCGAATTTTGTAGAAAACTTTACCTGTGATGGTAGCAGTTGTTGATCAACTTGGTGGGGCATTTGGTGAATCTGGTTTACTAGTTCTTCCATGTGTTGCAGCTCATCTAAATCAGGTTACCGTTGCACTTTTTCTACTCCCACCCTGGTCCCTAAATGAATGAATATTTTCAAGAATTTTTTGTCCCAAAATGAATGTCTATTTTCTAACATTGTCCCTAAATATTTTTTTTTACCATTTTTTTTCATTATATTCTAGCAAAACTAAAAGTTTAGTAAGTGATCAACAAGAATAATCTTGCATCTTTGCCATAAAATTTTACAGAAAGTAAACATGTTCAGAATGTCCCTTAAAATGAAAATTAGACATTCATTAGGGATGGAGGGAGTAGCATTTCCCCCTTGCTGCTTTTATAGCTTCTTACCATTGAAGTTCTTGCTGTAGATAATCATCGACTCTTTTCTTGTGAGCTTTTGGAACAAAAAAGAGCCGTCATCAGGTGACACCAAAGCCGTTTGAGATAAGGGAAAGAAGACCAGCGTTATTGATTGCTGCTGAGATAATTCGTGGTGATTAAGGCATCAAAATCAGGTTTTAGTTTACAATCTTCATCTGGTTTCTCTGGTACCTACAACAATTGTTAGAATTCAACATTCTGATCACCCCCTCCCCTCCCCTCCCACCCCACCCCACCCCACCCCATCTCCATTTAGCTTTTCTCCTCCATTGCCTCTGGTGCTTTAGTGCATGTGCATCTGACCCAGTCTCATTCTATAGATTAGGCAGTTAAACTGTTAAAATGTATGGCATGGTAAATACTCATGTTTATTGCGCTTATTGAGTAAAAAAGTTTGTGTTACATACACAGAAGTTTGTACTGTTACTACTATGTATACTCCCTCTGTCCCACTCGAAATAGGTTTTTTGGTCCCGACGCGGAGATTATGAAAAAGTGTTAGTGGAGAGGTGTTGTGAGTATGAAAAATGAGGTAGGAGAGAGAAAGTTGGGTAAGAAATAATAAGTGGAAAGGTTTTGTGAGTGAGAGTGGGTACCACCGAATAAAATTTCCATTTTGGGGTTCTCCTATTTCGAGTGGGACACCCGAATGACAAAATGTCCTAATTCGAGTGGAACTGGAGGGAGTAAAGATTATATAATAATTTGGTCCCTAAACTTGACATTTTTATTAGTTTGGTCCCTCATGAATATTTTTTATTTGTTTGGTCCCTCATGTTGACAATTTTTGCCAGCTTGCCTCTTATGTTCGTGGAATATTCAAATATAACAAGAATACCCTTCTACTATACTCCCTCCGTCCCAATAGTAGCTTCCCATTTTGCCATTTTGGGTGTCCCGTTAATAGCTTTCACTTTCTTTTTTTGGCAAAGGAATCTTTACTATTCCCTCCACTCATTCTCTCTCCTACATTATTTTAATACTCACAACACCATTATAATTTACTATTCTCTCCACTCATTCTCTCTCCTGTTTTCAAATTACGCTCACAACATTTTTTCTTCCCTCCCATTTTCTTAATTTGCGCGCTTGGCAAAAAATGGGAAGCAATTGTTGGGACGGAGGGAGTATATTAATTTGGTCCCTAAACTTGATACTTTTTATCAGTTTAGTCCCTTTTGAATTTGATGGTTTGTTCTTTATTAGCTTGTCTATTTCCTATGCTTTTGCTAATTTTTAACTGAGGCATATTCAAAAATTCCCGTACCCTTAAATTGATGATGTTTTTTTTTTTTTTTTTTATCATAAATAATTAAAAAAATTGGTTAAAAAAGAACGTGAATTGGTTGAATAATATTGTTAATTTATCAACTTGAATTGTTTAGAAATTGATTAATTGATAAAAAGGGAGAAAAAACGATTAAGCACTTTTGGAATTAATTAACTGACTTTGGAGCATTAGAAGATATTGTGCATTTAAAGGTCGAAAATTGACAAAAACATACTCCCTCCGTCCCACATTAGCTTACGCATTTACTGTTGAGAACGGAAAATAATGATTGAATATATATAATGTTATTAAAGTAGGAGTTGTGAGTGGGTAGTTGAGAGAAAGTGGGGTAGAGAATAGTAAGTGAATAGTTGTTGTGAGTATAACAAGTGGGTCTCATGAATAAAGAAGTATTTAAAATGTTCATTTTTAGGAAAATGTGACTTTAAAGTGGGACGCCCAAAATAGCAAAATGTGTAAGGTTTTATGGGACGGAGGGAGTATGAATTATGCAATCCCAAAAAAAAGCCATTATGACAGATGATAGTAAAAATATAAATCATGTGTGACCAAAAAAAAAAATCTGGCAAGTTTAGGGATCAAACTGTTACTTAATCCAGGGGTATTTTTGGTATTTTTTAATGTTCCACTTGAAGGGGCAACAAAAAAAGCCAACAACATGAGAGAGCAAACTAATAAAAAATACTCCCTCCGTCCCACCTTAGTGTAGACTAAGGTGGTGGGCACAATAACTAAGGAATATTATTAAGATAATGAAAATGTGTGGTAGAAAATGAAGAGAGAGAATGAGTGGAGTGAATAGTAGGTTGGTTGAATAAATTGTATGGTGAAAAATGAAGAGAGAGAATGAGTGGGTGGGGTAGGGAAAATAAAAAATAATAAAAAACTTTCTAATTTTGGCAGTCTACACTAAGGTGGGACGGATGAAAAAGGAAAGAAGTCTACACTAAGATGGGACGGAGGGAGTATTCATTAGAGACCAAGTTAATAAAAAATGTCAAGTTTAGGGACTAAATTATTATTTAATCCACTTTATAACACCCAAAAGCATTTTCTGTATAATTCTATCTATCATTCAATTTCTACAAGTCAATAGCGGCACATGAATATGTCTCTTTCATATTTGTTCATTGGCAAAACACACTTATGCCACCAAACTTACAATTAAAATACCAGGTAGACCACCCAAGTATAAAAGTTGCTCTCTCCGTCTCAACATGAACGTCCAAATTTGATCTTGATCACAAGCAAATTTGAACATTCATTTTCGGATGGTATTGCAACGCAACACATGGTATTTTTCACGTCGCAGTATTCATCATGGCAGGAGCCTTTGCGCATGGAGCTATATTTTTATTAAAGTTTATATTTCGAAAGAGAATGAGGATAATGTATTGGCAAGAATGCCAGACCACAAAAAAAACTATCATATCTCATTTGAGTTGGGCTAGCCTCTTTTCAAGGGTTCCATACTTTGGACTATAAGTTCATAATGATTATATTCTTGCCTCTAGTAAGCATATATTGATTGAACCTTTATTTGCTCAATGGAGAGAATTTTCTCACAATAAAATTTCAAATGGGTTCGAAGTACTTTTATCTTAAACGAGAGGCCTGACATTTAATGTCGGTCGAAGCATATGAAGGCCTGACACTTAATGTCGGTCGAAGCATATGGTTGACAGACTGGTTGAATGCTATTAATGAGTATAGTAATCCGCTATTTTTAACAATAGGGCCCAAATACCTTTTGGTTCATCATGCCATTACCATTACATATTATTATGGCAGAGTAATGTTTTGCAGTTTAATAAATAAATTTTCTCACAATAAAATTTCACCTAATTATTAGTTTTACATGAACCAAATGAATCTTGATCATCTATCCATCAACAGGGAGAATCTATCGACATGGAAAAGTGGTCGATTAATATTCGTACGCAAGTTGCATCAAATACCTTAGAGAAGCGATGCCAAATTTGAAAAAATATATACATATACTCCCTCCGTCCCAGTAGAAGCGTCGCCATTTTAGGGGTGACACGCAAATTAAGGAAAAGTGTGGGAAGAAAAAATGTTGTGAGTGTAATTTGAAAATAGGAGAGAGAATTAGTGGAGGAAATAGTGAATTTAAAAAGTGTTGTGAGTGTAGAGGAGAGAGAATTAGTGGAGGGAATAGTGGATGGGTAATAGAATATTAATAAAATATTTTCTTTTTAGAAAAGGGTGACGCTTTAAACGGGACACCCTTTTGAGTAAAAAGTTACGCTTCGGATGGGAAGAAGGGAGTATTTTCTATATAAGCATGTTTCATGGGACAGAGGTAGTACTATTAAACAATAATATAAGCCAAAATCACTTTTTGAGGGGTGTTTTAGCATAATCAGAGGTCTTAGGTTTGAGTTTCGAGAACAACGTTAATATTTTGTTGGGAGAGCTTTTTTTATAATTCTTGTGGTTCTACTCCATTCCATATGAACCAGGTTAGTCGACATTCAATATGATGTTCGGATGGATACCATGATTTAGAAATAAAATAAAATAAAATAGGAATGATTCTTTTCTAATATTATCTTGGACTAAAATATGCCGACAAGTAGCAACTTATTTCAATCACTTAATTAATTAACACATTGTTCAAACCTCAAAATCATGTCATTGTTAAATGTAAATAAATTTATTTGTAACTAATATTTCCTTCGAATAAAATGTCCATGCCTGCCTTGTTAAATAACTAGTCATTTTCCAGTTAATACCAAATTATAGCTTGGTAGGCTTAGGCTACTAAAAACACATAAAATGTTTGATTCCTTTTTGTGGTCACAAAATTCTGGTTTTGTTGTTTAATACTACTGTCAAATTATTCGAAATAGACCATGTAATGATAAATCAATACTACTGACACACTTGTTTATAGAAAAGGCTTCAAATTTTTCATTGCGTATTCTTACTTATTGAGTATATAATAAATCTGCTTATCCATTTTCCTATCAACGGTATTACCTTCGTCTCTATTGAACATGATTAATTATTTTGAAGATTAACAATCTCTATTTATTTGGCCATATTTGACTTTTGATGATAAACAAAGGAATTTTTACCAATAAGACCTTGAGATAGTGTGGAATTTATCAATAAAAACAATGCATTTTGAATTCTACCTTAGGGTCCAAGATTTGAAATAAAACAACCTTAGAGTCCCTCGTTCTATTTACATGACCAAACTACCCTCTCATTCTCTGTCTCTCGGCAATTCCTTCTCTCTCTATACGCAATTTCGGAATCACGAGCTTCCATCTTCATTGCGGCAGCGGGCAATGTTTCATTTCCTTCAAATCCTCAATTCGATTACCTCTTCGTTTTCAAACTCGGTGAAACTCGGATCTCGCTCGCCCACGCCTTGACCCTAAAAAAAATTCCCCGTCAGCTCCTGTCGATCGGATGAACGGAATCCGGGTGGAATCACCATCCCGTCGGCGAATTCAAATTGAATGGAATTGGTAAAAACAGAGACATACGACGTTTTTTGTTTATCTGATTTCGGAGGTTTTTTGTTTTTCAAATTTGATTGGATTCTGGGATTTGGGTTGTCGGAATTTTGATTGTATGACATTGGAATTTGATTCTACCTTTCCTTTTCCATTTTTGCAATTTTTCTGGATTTTGTAATGCAATTGTTTATCCAGGTGTGGAAATTTTGATTGAAATGTGATATTTTAGGCATTGGTTGGATCATTTACTGCTTCTAAATGTGTTGGAATTTGGAGTCGGTATATGAATCTGGTGAATTAGGTCTAAGCGCAAATTGACGGTTCTCTCTCCCCGAATCAAAACTGCCTGAATTTGGTTATCTATACTGCAAGAATTTTGGGTGAGATTTTGTGGAAAAGAATTCTGAAGTTGTTTGTTGTGGTTGTGTTTGTTCAATTTCTCAGTTGGGAAAATGTGCTGGGAGTATAAGATCAGTTGTCCGGCACCCTAATTTCCCTGTGATAGCTTCGTGTGGTGAGTAATTGCTAGCGATCCCAACATGCATCATATCTCATATTTGATTCATCCCAGCTGGGGTGGATTTGTTTTCTTTTCTTTTTGCTCAATTTCACCTTGATTGCTATCTCAATGATATGCCTTATATGATGGCCAGTGCAGCCTTGAAAGATTCATAATATTATAGGACTTGCATCTGTATGTATATATATTTTGGATTTGTGGATTTCCGATGTCAAATGACAAAGAATCATAGAAAATAGAAAATATAAAACGGGACTTGGGGGTTTTCAATATCTTAGGAAGTAGTTGCGTACGTTGTTCATATCATACATACTTTCTTGTGTTGTTTTCCAATACCCCTTTTGATGCATATTCAACAGGTCATTGCTGCTGAAAGTAAATCCTCCTATATGCGAAACTCTGCAGTAGTGCCCAAATCTGCTGAATACATATTTAGGGATTGAAGATCGAGTGAAATGATTCTTTGAAAAGATATTATGGATTTTAATCATAATTTTTGTTGGACCCTTTCAAATAATTGCAGAACAGAAGTTGGCCAGTATATGGATAAGAAAGATGTTGGAGTTGACCTTTCTGAGGACTTGACGCAGGAGTCACTGATTGCCATTTCTTATCGCCTACCTGACAACGATCATTCCCCGGGGCAGTCCAAATCTTTTAACAGTGACAATGTTGTAAATAGTGACGATGGAGGTTCAGAAAGGTATAGGTCAAAGCTGATCTCAATAACTAATACAGAGTCACCTGATACTAAAGGTCTACCACTTTCACTGGGTGAACATAAGATTTATCCTTAACTCTCTCTCTCTTTTTCTTTGGCCTCCTCCGTATGTGGGACTTGTTGGTGTAATCTATTGTGGCTTGAGCTAAGAACTGGTGGTTGCATGTACTACTAATGTTTGACCCACGGGTGATGTCATATATATATAACTGTAACTACAAAACAAGTTACATGTTTCGATGCTTTGTAAGCCACGTTGTATCATTGTGAAAAACTTATACAGGGTAATGGAGTTTGGTTTTGTTGTATTTATCTTTGCATACTTCTGTTGGTTTCTTGGTGGTGGGAGGAAAAGATTGTTATTTGATATAACAGTTTTCTTTCTTGAATTCATGTCAAGGTAATTTATAAATTCAAGGGTCAAAATTTGGAGTGGTGATTCTTTTTGGTTGTTTTTGAGTTTGATTACCAAATAACTGTGAGGTCAATTTCTCAGTTATAGTTATGAGTGTTATTTTTGTGTCATTCCTTTAGGACAACTGTAGAACAAGTTTCACGGTTGTTGGGTTTAATGTAAATAAATGTGTAATCATTTTCATTGTGTATCAGGTATAACCGTGAATTCCATTTCACGCTTATTTTTATGTCATTCCTTTAGGACAACTGTAGAACAAGTTTCACGGTTGTTGGGTTTGATGTAAATAACTGTGTAATGATTTTCACAGTAATTGTGCATAATTGTGTAATGATTTGCACATTTTCAAGCTGAGAATTATGTTTGTGCACAACTATGAGGTCAATTTCTCAGTTATAGTTATGAGTGTTATTTTTGTGTCATTCCTTTAGGACAACTGTAGAACAAGTTTCACGGTTGTTGGGTTTAATGTAAATAAATGTGTAATCATTTTCACAGTTATTGTGCATAACTGTGAATTCCATTTCACAGTTATTTTTATGTCATTCCTTTAGGACAACTGTAGAACAAGTTTCACGGTTGTTGGGTTTGATGTAAATAACTGTGTAATGATTTTCACAGTTATTGTGCATAGCTGTGTAATGATTTGCACATTTCCAAGCTGAGAATTATGTTTGCGCACAACTGTGAGGTCAATTTCTCAGTTATAGTTATGAGTGTTATTTTTGTGTCATTCCTTTAGGACAACTGTAGAACAAGTTTCACGGTTGTTGGGTTTAATGTAAATAAATGTGTAATCATTTTCATAGTTATTGTGCATAACTGTGAATTCCATTTCATAGTTATTTTTATGTCATTCCTTTAGGACAACTGTAGAACAAGTTTCACAATTCTAAAACTGTGAGGTCAGTTTCACATTTATTTATGAACGTGAAATGGTTTGTTTTTGACCTTTCTAAACTGAGAATTGTGAGGTCAATTTCACAGTTATTTTGCTACTTAGTATCTGTGGTTTACCCGTTATTTATCAGTTGTTTGATGATTGGTTGTGCACAACTGTGAGGTCAATTTCTCAATTATGATTGTGAGGTCAGTTTCACATTTATTTATACAGTTATTTTCATCAAAATTGTGAAATAGACTTCTTAGTTTATAAATGTGAAAATCATTATACAGTTATACTCATGTGTGAACAAATGATAAATGATTTTCTCAGATTTTTACAAGTGAAAAATAATTATTTTATTTATAAATTTTGAAATATATGGTGAGTAAACTTGTTTGATTCGTCTTGGCGATGTGACTAAAATAGTGGTTTCGAATTATTTTTTCGACTTTTAAATTTTGAGATATTGTATTTTAAAAATTTAAGAGAAAAAAAAAAGGAAGAGAGAGAGAAAAGTAAAGTAAAAAAAAAGGAAAAGAGAAAAAGAAGAAGAATCAAAACGTAAAAAAAAAAGAAAAGAAGCGAGAAAGAGAGAAAGAGAAAAGTGTGCGTGTGAGCTGGGCGCGTGAGTGGGTAAGGGTAATTTGGTCCAGAAAATATATAGGGACTTTTTTTTTTGGGGTTTTGATAATATTAGCCCTTAAAGGTAGTTTTCATTTGGATTGGGGGCTATTTGGTCAAAGCCTCATAAACAAAATCGAATTTTGATCAAATATTAATACCAAACTAATGATTCAAATGAAATTTTAAAAATTGTTATCACAAAACACTTAGGCTTCGTTTGTTTGCCGTAAAATGTTTTTCAGAAAACGTTTTCCTCATATTCCGGTGTTTTGTAAGCAGCGGAAAATGGGGAAAATATTTTCCGAAATTCCCCCATTTTCGCCGTAAAATGACTTACGAAATTTTTCTTAAGTAAAACATTTTTCGAAAAATGGTAACACCCTCGCACACCTAACTTTTCATACCCCCCCCACGTTACCCACCCCTGCCCCATTCCTCGAGTCAAAAAAAATTTAATCATTTAAAATTTATTTTTAACAACTCCCCACCCCACTCCACTCACCCCTGCCCCCCTTAGGGTCAAAAAAAAATTTAATCATTTAAAATTTATTTTTAACAACTCCCCATCCCACCCCACTCCACTCACCACTGTCCCCTGCCCCCACCCTCGTAGGGTTAAAAAAAATTAATCATTTAAAATTTATTTTTAACAACTCCCCACCCCACCCCACTCCACTCCACTCACCACCACCACCCCTGCCCCCACCCCCCACCCCCCGTCGGGTCAATTTTTTTTTAATCATTTAAAATTTATTTTTAACAACTCCCCATCCCACTCCACTCACCACCACCACCCCTGCCCTCAACCCCCGGCCCCCACCCCACCACACTCACCACCACCACCACCACCCCCGCCCTCAACCCCCGCCCCCATCCCACCCCACCCCACTCACCACCACCACCCCTGCCCCCCCCACTCAAATTATCTCAAATTGTGTTTTTATCGAAAAATATTTTCATTAAACACATGAATTTTTTTTCGGAAAACATTTTGCAGGAAATCATTTTCCGCAATTTATTTTGCGCGAAACAAACGGAGCCTTAGTGAGTTATCAATGACAATTTCTTTTTTTGTAGAATTTTACTAAATATGATTAAATTGACATTAATATTTGATCAAAATTTATCTCGCTTTTACTATCAAAAGTCAAATGTGAACAAACAAAATGAGACGAATGGAGTATTTTTTTTTGGAGAAAATACCAAAATCCCCTTAGAAAATTTTCAAATCCAAAAAGTCCTAAAAATGTTTATTCAATCTAAAAAGTTGAATTTTCAATACCAAAAATTTCAAAGTTTTAACGATTTAATTAATGTTATCATGTTTGGAGTTTTTATATTGATGAAAATTATTTTTTTAATAATGAGATGCTACAAATATAAATGTTAGTATATATTGAGAAATAATAATAATAATATAATATTGTACATTGTTGGTAATATTGTAAACTTCATCCGATTGTGAGCTTCGTAGCTTTCATACCATTTGCAAAGAATTAAATGAGAACAAAAATTCACTCTCTGATATATTTCTTGTTAATTTCTAACAATTCCATTTGTCAGGTATGTGTAATTCTTTTGAGAGACGTTCGGGAAAGTCATATTAGTCATTCTTGTAGTATTTGCCGCATGGGCATATCAAGAGGTCCGACATCCAAAACCTAAACTCTGTGGCTCACCCGGCGGTCCACCCATAACTGCACCAAGAGTGAAGCTTAGGGATTGAAGACATTTAGCCTACAAAGAAAATGGTGTCCCAAAGAATTAGCCAAATATAAGGCGTGGGATCATGGTAATTTCTTGTGGAGAAATTACATTCTGAATGGACTAGATGATGCACTATACAGTGTGTATTGTCTGGTTGCAACGGCCAAAGAGTTATGGAACACTTTGGAGCAAAATTACAAAATCGAAGATGCCGGTTCAAAGAAGTTTGTAGTTGGCAAGTACCTTGATTTCAAGATGGTTGACTCGAAGACCGTTGTCAGCCAAGTTGATGAGTTTCAGTTGATTCTGGATGGATTAACTGCTGAAGGAATGGTTATGAATGAGCCATTCAAGGTGGCTTCAATCATTGAGAAATTGCCACCTGCCTGGAAGGACTTCAAGAACTATCTCAACCGTAAGCGCAAGGAGATAGGACTAGAAGACCTGATAATTCGTCTTCAAATTAAGGAGAACAGCAGGAAGAATGAGGCTAAGGCTGAAGCCAAGGCTAACAAAGGCAAAATGGAAGCAAAAGTCAATCTTGCTGAAACTAGCACAAGCAATAACAAGAAGAGGAAGCATTCAGGGAATGCTAGGAAGATGCCGACCAAGAAGCCAACAAGTGATTGCTATAACTTTGGCAAACCTGGCCATATAGCAAAGGACTTCCGTCACCCAAGAAGGGAAGACCAAAGAGGCAATAGAAATCAAGCCAACGTAGTTGATGACATGGAGCTTGATTTTGCTGATGTGGTGTTTGAAGCCAATTTGGCTAAGTTGAATGACAATTCAAAGGAATGGTGGATAGATACCGGTGCTACCCGCCATATTTGTGCGTATAAGGAGAGCTTCGTCCTACACTCCCATTTCTGGAAGGAAGTTGTATATGGAAAACTCGCTACTTCCAATGTCGTGGCATTGGAAAAGTCAGGTTAAAGACGACTTGTGCAAGGA